>SJYV01006970.1:432161-453119 GCA_006410875.1 Neotragus pygmaeus
TTTTTTTTTTTTTTTTTTTTTGCCACAGAGGTTTTGCTTCTGCCTGTAGCTAGGAGATGCTACCAAACTCGAGGGACCCAGCTCAGCATGGCCTCTCCCTTCCAGCCTGAAGCTAGCTCAAGATTCACTTTCCCAGTTGGCTCAAGATTCACTTTCCCAATTGTATGGCTGCTCTTAGCAGGTGTCCTCAGGCAACCCTGCCCTTCCTGTCTGTCCACTGCTCAGGCTCCTATCAAGGTTCCAGGTCTTCCTTTGTCCCTAGCACACAAAGAGATGCTCATTGGTGACCTTCCTTAGCCCTTGTGAAACCAATGGCAGCTGAGAGTCCTTTCCAAGGTTTTGTAGTGTTTTTCCTTCTTTGGTGTTATGCTCAGCTGTGTTTGACTCTTTAATACACGATGGACTGTAGCCCACCAGGCTCCTCTGTCCATGGAATTTTTCAGGCAAGAATACAGGAATGGGTAGCTGTTCCCTGCTCCAGGAGATCTTCAAAAGCTCAAACGCACGTCTCTGGTGTCTCCTGCATTGGCAGGTGGATTCTTTACCAATGTACCACTTTCCAAGGTTTAACGTGACCTGAAAGTTCCCAAGTAGTGTCCGACTCTTTGCAACCCCATGGACTGTAGCCTGCCAGGCTCCTCTGTCCATGGATTTCTGCAGGCAAGAATACTGGAGTGGGTAGGGGTTCCCTTCTCCAGGAGATCTTCCCAACCCGGGAATCGAACCCAGGTCTCCCACATTGCAGGCAGATTCTTTACCATCTGAGCTACTAGGGAAGCATTTAGATGAAGTGAAAAAGGAAGCTCCTTTACACCACACTGTTTAAAGGGAAGTCTCTTTCAATCATTTTAGTAATGCAATAAAGTAAAAATTATTATCACATATTTATCTTGAAGAAATTTTGACACAGAGAGGCTAACCTGCACAAGACACAGGAGCAGTTTAAGAAATTAGACTCCCATATTCTTTTTTATTGTAAAACTATTAAAAGATGAAAAATAACTTTAACACATTAATACTAAAAGAATATAGAATAAGAATGTGATCTGAGTTTTTGTTTTCACAGAAGCAACTGTTGTTTTTAGAGAATATGTGCAATTCAGTTAATAAGTGTACTTCTGGTGGTGGTTCAGCTGCTAAATCACGTTTGACTCTTTTGCAACGCCATGGACTAGAGACTGCCAGGCTCCTCTGTCCATGGAATCCTCCAGGCAAGAATACTGGACTGGGTTGTCATTTCCTTCTTCAGGGAATCTTTCTGACCCAGGGGTCAAACCTGTGTCTCCTGCACCACAGGTGGGGTTTTTTTTTTTTTTTTTCCTCTGAGCTACCAAAGAACCCCTATTCATCTCCTCACATTTTCCTAGTACCATCAATCCCTACCACTATGAGTTCCCATGAATCAGATCATTGCCATCAACTTACTCTAAACAGTATAAAAATAACATGAATTCTTGTGCAGGAATTCATATCTTTGTCTCCTTTGTGACAGATTTTTGTGATAATTTTCCATACTTGCATCTCACTGTTACTCCAACCACACAGATACAACTAACAGATTAAATAACTTCCTGATTGTCACAATCTCATATATGGTGAAGTTCCAGAATCAAACTGAATTATCTTTCCAGAATGCATTCTCTTACACTTTCTAGCTTTTATGAATTTTGCGTAGCAGCACTGCTTTCGAGGATTGAGAATGAATGGGACAGTGATTACAGTCTGAATAGCGGCACTGCCATTTAGATTTCCATAGGCCCATGTTCCAATGCACAGGTCAAAGAATAAAAGTCCCTTTCTTTTTTATAGCTTTGGAAGTTCTGAAATTCATCTATAGTTTAAATAAAGCCTTAGAAAAGTGAGATTAATATTGCTTTTCTAAAAAATCCTTTGTATTCCATGAGAACTAGGCTAGTCCATACCATGGCCAGAATAACGGGCTTTGGAGCCCTAAATCACTGAGCTCCGAATAAAAGCTCTGACACTTAACTGCTCTGCGATCCAGAAGTATCTTCCTTATTTGTCAAGGCCTCAGTTTTCTCATCTACCATTTTGTACCTAATGTGTAAGTTGTTGTGACAATTAAAAAATCGGAAAAACAAATGTACATTAATGCTTATATATAGAATCTAGAAAAATGGTACACATAAATCTATTTGCAGGGCAGAACTCAGACACCAAGAACAGACATGTGGACATGGGGTAGGGGGTGGGAAAGAGAAGTGGGGTGAATTGGGAGGATGGGATTGACATATATGTATTACCATGTGTAAGACAGAGGGACAGTGGGAACCAGCACAGGAAGCTCCACTTAATGTTGTATGATGGCCTAGATGGGTGGGATGGGGATGTGAGAGAGGTTCCAGACAGAGGGGATATAGGTATATATAGCTGATTCACTTCGTTATACAGCATAAACACAACATTGTAAAGCAACTATATCCCAATAAATTAAAAATCAGCAAATAAATAAATGAGATCATGCACATAGAGAGTCTGGATCTGATGCCAATGCATAGTTAATGCTCACATAAACGGAATTACAGGTATTTGCAAAGTATATAAAAGTCACATAATTTTCCAAATCCTGAGAGTTTTATTAAAATTTGTATTTGAAGGTTAAAGTTAACATATAGATAGATTTCCTGAAATATGTAAGCTACCTAATTTGATATGATTTTGACTTTCTAAACATTAGTTGTTAAAAGTTTGCATGTCTAGAGAAGTGTGATATCGCTTTGCTAAAATCTAAAATCTATACAGACTAAATCCCCTTCGACTATCTAAACAGTCTAAAGCTCTTGAGCTTTCCTGCAGGGAGAGCATAAATTGTGAAAAAAAGTTATATATATATACATATATAAGCAATCCTAGTTTCCATCCACCAGAATAGTGGCATAATAGCTCAACATTATAGGAGAACATCCGCATAGGGCAGCTTATTTTTGTATAAAAAGTGGCGACTGAATTTCCGTTAATTTTTCTGTCTCTTATATAAAGCCCTTCCTAACAATAAATCCACTTGTGTTCAGCCACCCTTCCAACCTTACATTTTTTTTTTCCCCTTGGTGAACAAAGTTTCTTCCTCTTGTGGAAGAATTTAATATGACATTTGAATAAAATAATCCTTTGATAAAGCTGGAAAAGAGGAAACTGCATTTGTCTTATCTGACTATATCACTTAAAAGTGATTCAGAAAAAAAGTAATTTACTGCCCAAGGGACTTTTATTTTATTATTTGAGCATAATGTGCTAGGTGACTATTCTAATGGCCATTTAGTATAAAGAATGCCTTTCAGTAAAGTCCCTGGAATGCTCCTGGCAGATTCCCTCAGCTCTTCCGCTCCCACCCACTCCACTGGGTGACATCAGCTTGAGGCCTTACCCCAGAAGGACATTTCAGGGCTGGGGGGCACTCACGAAGCTCTCCCACTTTGGGACCACAAAAATCCCAAAAGTTTCTTAGCTAACACCCTTTAAAAAATTGAGGCCTGTGGAAAACCTACGCACGGAAAGTCTGTTTCTATTTCAGTTGTGTATCAGTTAAGATGGAAAATTTTTAAAGTCCACACAGATGGTAAATAAATTTCTGCTACATGAGGCAGTTCCTGGAATAAAGCAATTTTCTCAAATAACAAGTGCCAACTTAATTTTTTTTTTTTCAGCAGGACTTATTTTTAACTTTCCCAGGGAATGGTTGAGAGGCTGAGAGCAGTGTCCTTCACCTTAGGAATCCGAGGCTCCTTCCAGAAGAAGCTAAGGCTTTTCTCCCTACAGACTTACTTATATGCAGACAGACAGACATACACTAAGTGAAGGGAGTGGTTGTTCACAGTCTTGGGGGAGGAGAATGAGAGAGGTGATGAGAAGAATTTTGCACAAATATTTATGTCTTCGTTCAATGTTTAGTTTTCTATAACTTCTTGCAAACAGCATGTAATTAACTCATATTCTTGTGTAGGAATTCCTTAACAATCTTGAACAAATGGCCATTAATCCTTAGGGATTCTTTTTCCACTGTTAGTCTTGGCCTGTCTCCGGAAACCTTCAGCATCCATCTCCTAGGACACGGTTGCACCCCGCTAATGGTTTGCTGGGTTAAGCATCCCAGGGGAGAGACATCCTGGAAAGGGCTCCAATTGGCAGAGAATGCATGGGTCTTAAGCAAAACCATGCCACTTGTTAAAGTGTGATTCAAACATTTCTTGTAGTAGCAGAGATTCTCTGTTCAGAAGAAACACAATGACTATTAGAATTTAAATTGTGTTTGTAACACACTGATTACAGTGGAATGACTGTAACAACAGAGGGTGAAAGAATGAGTTAGTCGCTCAGTCGTGTCTGACTCTTTGCGATCTCATGGACTGTATGCTGTCAGCTTTCCCTGTCCATAGAATTCTCCAGGCAAGAATACTGGATTGAGTTGCCATTCCTTTCTCCAGGGGATCTTCCTGATCCAGGAATCAAACCCAGGTCTCCTGCACTGCAGGCAGATTCATTACCGTCTAAGCCATTACAGAGAGTTGGACTGTGAAGAAGGCTGAGCGCCGAAGAATTGATGCTTTTGAACTGTGATGTTGGAGAAGACTCTTGAGAGTCCTTTGGACTGCAAAGAGATCCAACCAATCCATTCTGAAGGAGATCAGCCCTGGGATTTCTTTGGAAGTAAAGATGCTAAGGCTGAAAGTTCAGTACTTTGGCCACCTCATGAGAAGAGCTGACTCATTGGAAAAGACTCTGATGCTGGGAGGGATTGGGGGCAGGAGGAGAAGGGGACGACAGAGGATGAGATGGCTGGATGGCATCACGGACTCGATGGACGCGAGTCTGAGTGAACTCGGGGAGTTGGTGATGGACAGGGAGGCCTGGCGTGCTGTGATTCATGGGGTCGCAAAGAGTCGGACACGACTGAGCGACTGAACTCAACTGAACTGAAGCCATTACAGCAGAATGCTAAATTTGTAATCTTTACAAATTCAAACTTATTAACTTTATCATTTCTTTTTCTTAAAATCTTTCACTCAGCACTACAAAGGGTCTATCAATCTGTTGATAAATGTTTACTGAGGGCCTGAGTACGAAGTCACTGTAGGAGTAAGGGAAAAAAGAAAACCTATTTACTTTAAAAAGTTATCATTGAAGAGAGAAACACCACTGTACCTCATTTCACTGTTCGCCTTACCGTGCTTCGCGGTTACTACGCTTTGTTTTTTTAAGAAACTGAAGGTCTGTGGGGACCGCTGCGTGGAGGGAGAATTGCGGCAGGTTTCCCACCGCACTTACTCACGTCATGTACGTTTTTTGCGGTAATTCTCGCGAGAGTTCACTTTTTCGTTACCTTTATACCCTTATATGGTGATCTGTGATCCTTCCTGTTGCTGTTGTAATTGCTTTGGTGGCTTTTTTTTTTTTTTCGGCGACAAGTATTTTTTAATGGAGGTATATACTTTTTTTTTTTTAAGACAGTGGCTGCTGCTGCTGCTGCTAAGTCGCTTCAATCGTGTCCGACTCTCTGCGACCCCACGCTATATTGTAAATAGTGTGTTCCAGTAGCGCTAGTGATATGCTGCCTGCCAATGCAGGAGATGCGAGTGACGTGGGTTTGGTCCCTGGGTCGGGAAGGCCCCATGGAGAAGGAAATGGCAACTCACTCCCGTATTCTTGCCTGGAGAATCCCATGGACAGAGGAGCCTGGCGGGCTATCATCCATGGGGTTGCAGAGTCAGCCACAACTGAGGCGACTCAGGTGGAATCTTTGAGAAAAGCATTCAACCCACATGAAACAAGGAGACATTTTTCTGAAAGAGAATTCTGAAGTTCTTTTATTTTTATGACGCTCTTAGAACTTAGTTGCAGTGACAACTTAGTGTGGGTGTGAGAGAGAAATTCTGATGCTTGAGAGTAAACACTGACAAATCACTACATTGAGGCACGAATACAATTTACTATCAAACATGTATGTGGGGATTACATACATGTAATAGCGAAGTGAGGAGCTGGGAGGAATGTGAAGGTTTCTAATTCAACACCCTCCCTTGAATAATGAGGACACAAGTCTGAGGAGGGGACAGATTTGCTCAAAGGTGTTTTCAGAGATGTTGTCAACACTTTTCCATGACCTAACTCTGTGTCCCCTAGATCATAATGTAAGAAGCAATAACAGATTCACTGTTTCTGTTCTGTAGTATTTATGTGAAAACATGTGAATCTGGCTGGCTTCCTGAGAATAAACTACGTCTGAGATTCACTCCCTCATTTTTTTTCTCTGTTTTCTTTCATTTGGTCACTAAGTTTCCTGTGATTTTACACTAAATCAAAGGGCAATTGAATGAGAACATATTTTGAGAGTGATATAATGGCATTTTTCATAGACAAAGAAGACCACACTGTAATCTCAGTTTTAAAAAGAAGCAAATTACTTAATATTTGTAATTGTTTTTTTTTAACTTAAAAAATATGTTGTATCAGTGTTGAATTGCTTAACAGTCTCCAAAAAGTGGTTTGAAGTACAGTAGAGATATCTTAATAATTAAGTTGTTTTCTGAAAATCTTTACTTTGAAAAAAAAAATTGATTTTCCATTTTCATTCAAAAAGACTCAGATCTGACTCTGAAGGGCCCAGCAAAAGGCCATCTTTCCTATCAGGTCTTTGGTTAAAAAATAGTGGTTCAAATAATGAATTTCCTCTTATTCTTAGGATGAGCCGAGAAGCCATGGAGATTTTTGGACATACTTAGTGAATTAAAGAAAGGAAGTGAATAAAAGACTCTATTATGAATAGCAACCATAGAAAATAAAGCTTATAAACAGTAGTAGTTTCATGATGAAAAGAAAGACATAACTGTAACCACAGAATCTCTTCCAGAGATGGGGAGACTCCTGGTTGTATTTCAGCCCTGGGGTAAACTGGAAGAAATACAAACCCTGAGGCTGCTACTCAGGTCCCTAGAAGAACATACTAAGGACTGAGGTCAGTGATTGACACGTGATGCATATGTGGTATTAACTGAGGTTGTGATGTGAAAGAGACCAGGATGTCATTTTGGAAGACTAATTAGCAAGAGTTAAATGTTTCAGACTCATTTATACTCTCATTATTTCCTTCAACCCAGTATTTTCTGTAGTTCCTGCATCTTGGGTCATTATTTCATAATCAGGTCTTCACTGAATTACAAATGGGTGATGGAGAAACTTCTACAAGCATCAGTTTTCAGTACATTTACTATCTCCCAGGGAATTGGAGGAGTATGTTGCCTCTTGGAACAACAACAACAACAACAAAAGTTGTAGGAGTGAACTGTGATGATGAAAAGATATCCATTTAAAAGCAATAAGCATTTATACTTTTTGAACTTTAGAATAAATGAGAAATCATTTTAGTACTACTTCAACAGCCTAATTGCTTTGCAAATCATTTACTGCTCTGTGAATATTGACTCTTCCATGACTTTCTGTGAACATCCAGCTGTAAGAGCTTTATTTTTACGATGGTTTTAAAACATTATACCAATTATCCAAAGCTGAATCTCTGTCCAAAAAGTTGGATCGAGGTTTCCAAATATTAGGAAAATTAAAAACATGAGCAAATACAGTCTAATAATTTCAAAAGAATTTTCTAATGCCTCCAAGAAGTTTAAATTTAGAGAAAGGAGACAAAGGACATTTTCATTTTTACATACACATCAATGCCACAGTTCTTTTTAGTAGGGCTAGTTCATAAGTCAACTATGTAATTTGTCACCCAAATGGGACACTTCAGAGTGAAAGTGGGAGCTAAGAAGGCAGGATGTGGGGAAAATGGCATAACCAAAGTGGCTCTGGACCAACCAAGATGAATAGTCACCATGCTAATGCAGCATGTACCATGAGAGTTAGAGTTAGGATGTTTTTCCTTCAAGGTTTTTGAGTTTCTTGGGGAAAATGACAGCAACTTATTCATCTTTGATTATCTGGCAACTAATAAAATACTTTATTATCTGGCTTCCCTGGTGGCTCAGAGGTTAAAGTGTCTGCCTGGAATGCAGGCGACCAGGGTTCGATCCCTGGGTTGGGAAGATCCAGTACTCTTGCCTGGAGAATCCCATGGAGGGAGGAGCCTGCTAAGGGTTCATGGGGTCACAAAGAGTCAGACACGACTGAGCGACTTCACTTACACTTACACCTTAACATAATACTTAAATTTTAGATGGTAAGAAATGCTAAATGAATAATGATTGAGTGAATTAACAAAATTACAAACAAGTGTAATTTTATTGTGGGGTACACTTCTTCATGTATGTGAAATCAACGAATAAAACATTCAGAATAAAGGACATGAGAAGCTAGCATAGTTAGTATTTCTTTTTCCCTTCTTCCCTAGTAAAGGAAGCTGTATTTTTCTCTTAAATCAACCTTAATGAAATTGGACACAGTTCTGTAGTCAGTTGTGGTTAGAGTATAGACTCACTCATTAATTTGTCCACGAGCCCATCCATTCAATTCATCCATTCATTCATCTATTCTTTCATCCATTCATTCATCCATCCATCCATTCATCCACTAGATGACTTCTATTTTTCACTATCCATATTGATCACTGAAGCTACACAGGGGAAACACATATTCTTTGCCCTCAGTGAGCATATGAGTACCACCAAATGAGGGCATTTATTAGGTTCATCATCAAACAAGATAAAAAAAATATTAACTTTCATTCATTTTATGTCTTTCCTTAATGAAGACATCTTCAGGGAGAGAAGAGGAAGAAATAGCTTTGCAAACTTAAAGAAAGTAGGATGAGTTTGGAATAGTTAAGTTCCAAAGTGAGGCTGAAGTGAGGCAAGTAGGTGTACAGAATAACTGCTATGAATCCATGATGGCCAAAGAGCATGGATCTGTAGTGTTTCTATAGGAAACTCATTAGAGTCATGAGAACAGCCTTAAAATTCAAGAAGGTCTAAATACAGAGGACTTTAAAATGCAAGCTGGGGGATATGAACTTTATCTGATAAAAAACTAAGAGATTAGATCTGTTTAATGAAGGGAAATCACCTGCTGATGATGTCTTCTTAGGAAGGTTGAGCTGATTATACTATGTAGAAGGTGCTAGAATAAGAGAAAATACTGGATTCAGGGAGATAGCAAGAGATTTATTATAGTACCTTTTTATTTTAACATGAGCATCTAGATAAAGTGGACATATGAGAAATGGAGACATATAAGTGATATATTCCTACAAGAATCACAGACAGATGGAACAGCAGTCACCTATTCTAACCAATTTTCCTTAGCCATACTAGGAAAGGCAACCAAAATCACTGTATCTTTAAGAAAAATCAATAGCAGGGAGACAGACCATAGCACAAAAAGAAATAATTCAGGTAATACCAACAACACATTGAAAACCTCAAAACCTCATGTGCAATTTAAATTTACTTTGAAGCAATGTGAGTAAAGTTCTTAAAACTACAGGAAATTAATCCATGTATCAAAGATGTGCTTCAGAAATTCAAAATGTCTATTATAAACTGTAATTAGACACATCATGCTCCATGTCTGTATATATCTGTTGGGCTAGTCATAGTTCTAGAAAGTTCAGGCAGAAATTTAGAGATTTGGAATCCATCTTCACTTTAGAAACATGTAGAAAAGTACCTGTGAGTTTAGCTGTAATGAGCTGTTATTATGGAAATAATAATTCTACATCCTCAATATTTTTCATGCCAAGCCCCTTAATCTTCCCACCATCTCTTGCTCAATTTACTGCTACATCATCCTAACTGGTTTCTTTGATTCCAGTTCTAATTGCTGTCAGTCCATTATCTGTACTGTATCCAAGTATACCTATACGATGTGGTTTTGTCATGCTCCCATTCATAGCTTTAAAATTCCAAGGTGCTGGTCAAGGTTTTCAAGGACAGTCACACTCTGGGTCCTGTGTGCCTACCCAGTCTCATTCTGTGCTTCTTTTCATTTCATATTTTATAGCCACATTCAACTTCTCCTAGTTGCTGAGGCTCACTGTATTCTTCTCTCTCTCTTCTTTCTCTCAGAAAGCTCTTCCCAGTCCACCTTCCTGCCCTTGCCATTCTTCAGGTTTTATCTTAAAAGTTCACTCAAAAGGCCTCCCAGAACCCCTCAGACTGAACTTGGACCTCGTTCCAGGTGTTCTCTCCCCCGTGTAGGCTTGCATTGCACTTATCTCTTAGTGTTGGTATCATCAATTCACTTCTTCGTACAGCAGTAGTTGAATTGTGGCCCCCAGAAGGAATGTGTGTGTCCTACAGCCTAGAATCTATGAATGTGATCTTATTTGGAAAAATGGTCTTTGCAGATGTGATTAAGTTAAGGACCTCAAGATATGAGGGTACATATTTTTAAGTTCTTTAACATTCATAAGAATCATTATCTTGCCCACACTTCAGTGATTAAACAGGTTTAGAATTCTAGGTTTAATTGATGGTATTCCTTAACTTTCCTGTGACCCTGTATTTAAACCATGAATATCGATGTCACAGTGATAACTTGTTTTTTGTTGTTGTTGCTTTGTTTTCAAGTCTCTGAATATGTTAAAGGTATTTTCTTAATCCTTTGATATATAAAACTTATCAGGATGTAACTAAGAGCAGCTTTGCTTCTTTTGAGCGTAATCCAATGTTTACTAGGATCTTTAAATCTGAAGAGCCATCCCCTTTACCAGCTTAGGAAATACTCCTTTCAATATTTTATGAGTATTGCTACCTCCCATTGTTTCTGTTGTTTCTGCCTGGAATTCCTATTAGATGTTTTTGAATAACCCGCATCTAAGTCTCTTAATTTCCGTCTATTATTTGATATTTCTCTTATTTTTGCTTTATTAACTATGAGAGTTCCCTGACTCCCTGTACCAGATCAACAGTTTGGTCTTCGGATGTATCTATTTTATTATTCGCCATCAATTAAAACACTTGTTTAGGTCATATGTTTAACTTACACAGCTCTTTTCCTGTTTTCATTCAACCACTTAGTCAATACAGAGTTACTGAGTACTTACAATGTACCAAGCACTCTTCTGGATGTGAGGGAACAAACATCTTCTCTCAAAAGAACTTACTTTCTAGTTTAAGGAAGCATAAAACAGACCAACTAAGGAATGGGCCAAACAAATGCAGGAAAAGAATCAAGTGTAGGATCTTAGTGGTCGTGTTAAGAAGCACAATTCTAAAAGAAGAGGGAAATCAAACTTTACAAATGCCATGGGTTGATCAGGGAGAAATTTGGCACTGAGTAACATCAAGTTCATTGGCCAGCTTGTTCATAGCAGTTTGGGTAGGAGCAGATGCTTGCTTTTAGTGAGGTTGAGAACAAAAGGGAGGACAGGACCTGAAGAAAGTGAGCAAGGCCAACTATTAAATAATGATTTAATAATTTCTATAAAGGAACACAAAGAAAGAGGAGGATGTGGTGTCAAGAGAGATTTCTTTTTAAATTTTAATGGGATATTTTTGGACATCATATTTGGAAGCTGACAGAAATGACCCAGTAAAGGAAACATCACTGATCCAAGAGAGAAGGCTGTTCTAGGAGTGATGTCCTTGAACTGATGAGAGAGGAGGGGGTCCAGGGCCCAGTGGTGGGACTAGGCTTAGATTGAAGCTGAGAGTTCATACCTGTAACAAAAGGGAAGGTGAAGAAGTATGAAGTATGCTTTCTGCTCTCTCTTTGCTGGTAAATATAAATTTGTTCCAAATTGAAGGGATGGGAGTGTACGTTTGGGTGGTACATATTGCTTATGACTCACTCTTAACTGTATGAAAGTGAAAATGTTAGCCAGTCAGTCATGTCCAACTCTTTGCAACCCCATGGACTGCAGCCTGCCAGGATCCCCTATCCATGGGATTTTCCAGGCAAGAATACTGAGAGTGGGTTGCCATTTCCTCCTTCAGGGGATCTTCCTGGCCCAGGGATCGAACCTGTATCTCCTGAGTTCGCAGGCAATTTTTTTTACCACTGTGCCACCTGGGAAGCCCATTCTTCCCTACCTTAAACACCTATGTGTGTGCCAATTTTTGCTATAACAATCTGCACAATAACCAGCACTCCAGATCAGCATGGCACTTATACAAACTGAGTAGCAACTCAAATGCATCACTCATTTTATTAATGTTGTGACTTACCTTACATCTCCTGAGTAAATGCAGTTTTCTTAAAAATGAAAAGATTTATATTAAAGTTAGAAATTAAATTTCTTAATCATCTGGCTTCATGCAAGAAATACAACTATTGCCCATTCATTCTCTATCAAAAACATACATTTTTCTTAGTGGTCAGGGTTGGAAATTTAGGATTACAGTAATTATAAGGTACTGCATGGGAAAAATAGATTTATTTTTATTGTAAGTTGTCCAGGACAGGCTGATGTACAATGTTGCATGCTCTTTGTTTCTAATCTAGATAGAATTTTAGGTATAAAAATTTAGTGCTTTACATGATTATCAATATGCTTGAAAGAAAAATTTTCATGAAGATGATACTGAAATGACTGGCTAGCTACTTTTCTCTTCTGGCCTCCTTAAGGATTGCTCACAGTATGGAAGTTGTTTGAAATACTTTTCAGCTTGTTTAAAATTTATCATGCCTCAACCCAAACACTGTGGACATCTGAGAGAAAGCACTTTGTAACTTCTAAGTGGACAGAGATAATATTTATGATAAAGGTCTAGGTTGATCATAGGGAAAGGGTACAGAATAACTGAATTAAATGAAAATTCATGTCTCAGGAAAGAGTGACTTTTTACTATTAAACTAGAAAGCAAGAGAAGCTGAGAAAATCTCCATTTTTGACTCCATTTTCAGCTTCTAAACATTTACATTTTTGTCAACATATACCTGGAATGGTAGTTCAGTTCGCAAAGACATTTTTTCTTTTTCCTGCACACAGAGTGGACAAATGTCTGAAATAGGAGGATAAAACATTTCCTTTCATCGTTAAAAAAAAACCTTAATATTAGGTTTGTGTTACATTTCAGTGTTGGCCAATTCTTTCCGATTACTTTTAAATTACAGCTTTTGCATGATAATATGCAAGTCAGCATCTTTCCCGTGGGGCAGCAACTTTGCCTTGGTAACAGGACATACCTCTGTTAACATGCTAAATTACAGCTCTTTGGCCTTGTCAAGATACACACATTATTCCAATTAAAGTGAAATGCATGGATGTTTAAAGTCTTTTTTCCTGTTGGAACAGTCCATGAACCTATGAAAAGCAAATTCTCCATATCTTATCTGTTTATACAACGCTACCTACAACAGTCCAGGCAATTGAGTGACATGTTGCTTGACAGGACATTCAACATCATGTGACCATCTTACAGCAAAATGAAGACAAAATGCAAGGGATTTTAGGGATGGACTGAAAATCAAAAGTCTCAGCTACACAATGGCAAATGCATTCTGTGAGAAAGATATTCTGCACCAAGAATTCAGCTATTCCTTAATGCAGCCTCTGGTCAGCTATGTTGACTCAAATGCCACTTCCGTGTACCTTTGAGGAGTGGGAGTGTGAGGAAAAGGTCCACAGGTCTCAGAGATGATATTCACCACAGAGGCAGAGCCTGCTTCTAGTTTTTCTCACTGAGGAAGCAGAGCACCATCAGCTGACTTACTAACCTCTTGGCAAGAGCAACCACTTAGTTCCTATGTTATCTATCCTCTACTCCTCGCAAATATCACATTTCAAATTGTGCTTGATTATTGCATATATTGAAAATTAGGTACATGTGTATATAATGTAGTCATTATTAATTATACATATATAGTATATTATTAAATGAACTTATTTTACTCTTAGATTTCTTGCTATAGATTTGGGATTTTTTGTAATTCCCTTAAGAAAAAGTTTAATTTATTGAGAAATTCATAAATGAACTTTGTGCAGTGGTAAAGAATCTGCCTGCCAGTGCAGGAGACTCAACAGATGCGGGTTCGATCTCTGGGTTGGGAAGATTCCTGGAGAAGGAAACTGCAACCCACTCCAGTATTCTTGCCTGGAAAATTCCATGGACAGAGGAGGCTGGTGGGCTACCGTCCATGAGGTTGCAAAGAGTCAGACATGACTGAGCACACTCACACACACCCATAAATGATTTTAACATATCTATGAAGATATAAAAGTAGGAATCACTGTCTCATCTCGTTTCATCATTATTATATAACTGAACCATTCTGCTGATGCTTTAGTCATCAAGCAAATTTCCATGATTCATTTCACTTTTCTGCTAACTGATCAAATACTAGCTGGGGAGCAAATTAACATGGCTAGAGTGTTTTTCAGAACCCATTAGTATGTTGAAACTGAGATTATTTGTTTATGTGTTTATTTAAGATAAAGTGAGCCCAGAAACTACTTAGTTAAAAATCTAAGTTTAAGAACAGAAAACTGTTTTGCTGAAGCTAAAGCCTGGTACATGAAGTATCATACATCCTCTTTCGATTTCCATATCACTATGAAATAGTCTTCAAAAAAGGAAAAAACCTTAATATTCAAAAGTGTCTGTTTACAAAATGGCCTTTTTGAAGTATTTGCTTATTTCACTTACTTCCTTAAGTCTGTGTATTTAAAAATAAAATGGTATTTTCCAAGAACAGTTTAAAGGAAGCACAAAGAGACCCCTCTCCCTTATTCTCACAAACGGAAAGTCTCTAGTGCCTTCCAAGCTCAGCTCAGGCACACCCTGGGTGAAGCCTTCCCTGACCCGCTCATCTACAGGGGTTCCCCATCCTGGCTGGAGGCATGTGGAGTCTTAGCTCCCTGATCAGGGATCGAACCTACACCCCCTGCACTGGAAGGTGAAGCCCCAACCATCAGATCACCAGGAATATCCCACTGCATTGATCTTAATACTGTGTACCAGTGTATTAGGTTGAGCCAGGGTATTAGTGTACCTGTGGTTCAAAACCTAGTATTACATTAGGTTCTAATAGTAATAGGTGTTAAGGTTAAAAGTTTGTTTAACTAAATATTTTGTTATTTTTTATTTGTATTATATTGCCCCTACCACTGTGTAAGCTCCTTGAGGTAAGGATGCATATATGATGCTTATTCAGATTCTACACCATACACGGCGAAGTGCGTGGGGGAATGCATATTCAAGACTGTACTCTATAATGATAATTAGATAGCAAGGAGGTATGTGGGGGTTGATTTACTTTCTAAATTCTCTCTCAAATGTTGTTAGTCTTTTTCCATAATTATTCCCAGACAGTTCAGCTTATTCTTGGATCTGTGACTAGGGCATTTTAATAAAACAAACAGAAAATAACAACTCCTACTGCTAACAGATGAAGTCACACAGTGTTTGCTAGGTGTCAGGCCCTGTTCTAATTACTGCATGCATGTAAACTTTATCTTCTCGAGAAAAAAATGAAGCATCCCATTATACAGGTGAGAAAACTGAGCAGTAAATAACCTACATGATTACAAAGCTGTGTGTGAGGGAAGCAGTTTCCTCTTAGAGTTCATTGGCTTAATTACTTTTTACAGAACCACAGTGTAGGAGCTGTGGAGATTTACCATGAGCTATGAAGTGTTCTAGAGATCTCCAACTAAAGTAGCCACTGTACCCTTCTGGCTANCAAAGCTGTGTGTGAGGGAAGCAGTTTCCTCTTAGAGTTCATTGGCTTAATTACTTTTTACAGAACCACAGTGTAGGAGCTGTGGAGATTTACCATGAGCTATGAAGTGTTCTAGAGATCTCCAACTAAAGTAGCCACTGTACCCTTCTGGCTATATATACTGTGACTATAGGTTCCATAAGAATTTGACCAATTCCCAGATCTAATTCTGCAATTGTTCAGTTATTTATCTGTCCAATCTTCACCTCAAATTTTGGCTAAATAATGGATTTTCCTAGTGGTTGTGATATGTAGCATTGAACCACATTTTTCATCTCATTTAATAACCTAACAACCTCTGATGTAGGGACTGTTGTCTGCATTTTTCAAGAATACATAAAGCTCACACAGATTAAAAACACCCCTCAATTTAGACGAGGCTCCTCCTCATTACAGGTTAATTTCTTGGTTAGAAAATCAAGCTCAGACCAAACTATTCATTTTCTAGACCAAATAATGATGCTATTTCAACTAAAAAAAAAAAACACACACACAAAAACAAAAACTCTGGGTTAACTCTCAATGTATATAAAAAGCAGTATATCCTTTTGAAGTTTTACTGGCTCAAAAAATAGAACCCAAAATGGAAGAGGTTCATTAATCACTAGTTTTATCCCTATGCCAATGTAGAAATAGAACTGAAAAAAGAATAAAAGTGGACTTTCCTATTTGCTTGTATTTCCTTTGAACATTTTGAGGTTATCTCTAAAGTAGCACTATAATTTTCTAAACATAAAATTATTTGTAGAATAGAGATCTTGTTGGCAGTAGGGATAAGTACTTTATTTCTGAGAACATGAGCCAGAAAATGAACAGATTCCACTGGCACCACTGTGCTTAATGCCCAGATAACAGAGGCAGGGCCCTGTTTTGAAGGTTTTGCTAGCTATCCCAATTTTTGTGGATACTGGCATTTCTTTGAGGGAGGCAGCCAAAACCTTTGGTAGTTTTGTTGGTATTAAAAGATTAATAAGTTGGTCCTGGTTTATAGTAACAGAAACCCACCAGAAAGAAACTAAATTAGTTTCACTATTAAGATAGCCTTTAATGTGCAAATGGCTCTGAAACACCCATTAATTATTTAAAATAACATCATAAAAGTATATTATTTCTTGCTCCAATAAAAGCTGATGTTGGATTAATGTGAACTTAACAATGATCTTGTTACTAATAATGTAAATTTGCTGTTTTGGTCAAAGTCACGGCTTGGATCAGAGGTCTATCACACATCATAACTACTTTTTTCAAAAATATCTTGAACAAGAAACATTTAAGATCTAATCACTCTCATTCAGAATATATTTTTTTGCCATAATGGCACTTGGCATCAAATCTATCTACATTATGTGGTTTCCACACAGAAACTGAAAATAAATTTACTATTGTCTGACACTCTCTAAACAAAAGTCTCTCCGTCTCCCTTATTCATTTGTCCTTTAATTTCTTACTCTATTATTCCTATCATCTCGTTTCTACTTCCAATGTCCCCAAAATGACATTAACTAGAAAAGCTAGGGATAGTCTAAACCAGTGGCCTCCCAACATTTTTGATTATGTACTTTTCAGCAAGCATGTGTATACTATTTACTTACAACATATACTTTCATAGCAGCATATCGAATATCTTATAAAATATATACAAAATTAAAGGATAAATTACAAATAATTGTGAGTGGGGACTTCCCTGGCAGTCCAGTGGTTAAGAATCTGTGCTTCCACTGCAGGGCGTATGGGTTTGATCCCTGATCCGGGAAGCTAAGTTCCCACATGCCGAGAGGAGTGGCCAAAAAACAAACAAACAAATGTGAACAGATATTCTAATATTTTCCTCTTTACAATTACCCTTGCCCACTCTTCTGAAGACAACTGAATAGTTTCTAAATAACATTCACCACTCCGATTGCTATATAACTATTTAGTGACAATTAACTGTTTGGTGGCAAAAGGTAATAACCATCTTAAATTTGAAAGATGCATCAGAGACCAGAATTTACATAATTATCTCTTCCCTCTCGTCCCCTTGTCCCTCTTTTAGCAAGGAACTATTAATAGCAGGGATAATATAGAGGAGATTATAAAGTATGAGATAATTGGTCAGTGATTTTTGGTTATATAAGCCTCATTTCTTCTGTATCCATATGACTTGGGTTCTTGACATCTGACATTATCTTCTGAAAATAAATCCTTTACTCTGGCAAGGCTATTCATTCATTTAAGCACCTATGAATAGGATTCTACGCACTGAGATGGATGCTACAGACACAAAACTGAATCGTTACAGACATAAAACTTCCCCCAAATGAGCCAACGTTTTCGTTAGTAATGTGGGACCAAGTGTATCTGCAATAAACATTCTAATCAAAGTAAGTCCTCTATGGGTGTAGACAATCAAGCAACAGATCTGGCTGAGGAAACTGGGGAAAGTCCCTTCAAGGTGAAGACACTTGAGGATTTTAAAACATGAGCTTATCAGGTCTTTGCTTTCAGCCTGTTGGAGACGCAGAGCATGAACACTGCCTCGAGTTGGAATGGCAGGAAGTATTATTTGTCTCCACCTGCTCCCTAATCACTGGAGTTAAAGTTGTGTTCCTTTTCTCCTTATTAAACTTGTACTGGTGATGACCATAACTCCATCATGCTGAAAGAGAATCTGATTAATGCCTGCTACAAATGTCAAGGAATTATATGGTTGCTTTCTTTTCCAATTGACTGGTGCTTCCCTTGGTACCCAGTTTAGCCCATCCTTCTCTCTCTGTATCCCTCTCTGCCTCTCTCTCTTCCTGTTTTCCTTCTTCTCCCTGATCCTATTCCTTCCATGCCATCCTATCTTCCTTTCTCACCACTGTTCCCTCCCTCAGTGCTGGCATTATGTGTTAGTTGAACAAAAGCTGTACCTGGGGATACCAGCAGCATTTCAGGGACTATACGCTTCACGGTGTAATGAACTCTGCCATTCAGCTTATGGTGGTGTACCATGGTCCACAGAATGGGACCTGGGATACTGAGGATGATCAATATTAATTACGTATTAATTTTACCATCTAGTGTTATCTTTTATCATATAATTAAATGTTTTTTGCATTCTGTTTGATTTCAGTGAATTATGTTTGCTGTAAGGCAAAATATTTGAGCCCCAACTATCTGTAAATATTTTTTTGGCTTTCCAGTTGTTTTTGAGGCATAAACCCAGTTTAAATGGCATGTAATAATTTGATGGTTTTTGCTGGCATAACACACAATATGAGCTACTTACAAAGCTACCATTTTTACCTGGGACACAAATCCTGCTAAAAATATGGCTGAGAAGACCTGTGCTATCCATCTACACATAGATTTTCTACCTGGTAACAACTTTTCTCTGCCAGCCCTAGTGTTAGAGCTAGGGAAAAACGTTTAAAAACAATACAGTCTGCTCAATAAGCCTATGTGTTTAAAACTAGTGTGATCTTCACGTAAAATCATATTGTCATTAAGAATCTATCTGCAGAGCTATGTAGACTTAACCCTGTTTCCCAGTCCTTCCCTCACTGTCAACTGAAAAACAAACTCTAACACTTCCACTAGTCCTTGCTTTCATTCAATGTTGGGGCCACAGCTTAGCCATCTTTAGGTTTTCATTTCTTAGACAATTTTTTCTACCTTTTTACATTCTTCCAATTGGCCTCTTATCTCAGTCCATTCTATATTCTGCATAATTTATTGTGTTCTCTATGTCACTCATTGGCCAGTGTTACCCTTCTCATACTACTAAGCCCTCATATAGGCATTAAGGAGACAGAAAAGATCAGGAAGGTCATAGAAAGAAATGAGAAAGTCATTTCAGATATAGGTGTGCTTTTACCAAATATGTATACTGAGGGAACATTTCATGCAAAGATGGGCTCGAGAAAGGACAGAAATGTTAGGGACCTAACAGAAGCAGAAGATATTAAGAACAGATGGCAAGAATACACAGAAGAACTGTACAAAAAAGATCTTCACGATCCAGATAATCACAATGGTGTGATCACTCACTTAGAGCCAGACATCCTGGAATGTGAAGTCAAGTGGGCCTTAGAAAGCATCACTACAAACAAAGCTAGTGGAGGTGATGGAATTCCAGTTGAGCACTTTCAAATCCTGAAAGATGATGCTGTGAAAGTGCTGCACTCAATATGCCAGCAAATCTGGAAAACAGCAGTGGCCACAGGACTGGAAAAGGTCAGTTTTCATTCCAATCCCAAAGAAAGGCAATGCCAAAGAATGATCAAACTCCTGCACAATTGCACTCACCTCACACGCTAGTAAGGTAATGCTCAAAATTCTCCAAGCCAGGCTTCAGCAATATGTGAACTGTGAACTTCCAGATGTTCAAGCTGGTTTTAGAAAAAGCAGGGGAACCAGAGATCTAATTGCCAACATCTGCTGGATTGTGAAAAAAGAAAGAGAATTCCAGAAAAACATCTATTTCTGCTTTATTGACTATGCCAAAGACTTTGACTGTGTGGATCACAATAAACTGTGGAAAATTCTGAAAGAGATGGGAATATCAGACCACCTAACCTGCCTCTTGAGAAACCTATATGCAGGTCAGGAAGCAACAGTTAGAACTGGACATGGAACAACAGACTGGTTCCATATAGGAAAAGGAGTACGTCAAGGCTGTATACTGTCACCATGCTTATTTAACTTATATGCAGAGTACATCATGAGAAAAGCTGGGCTGGAAGAAGCACAAGCTGGAATCAAGATTGCTGAGAGAAAGATCAATAACCTCAGATATGCAGATGATACCACCCTTATGGCAGAAAGTGAAGAGGAACTAAAAAGCCTCTTGAGGAAAGTGAAAGAGGAGAGTGAAAAAGTTGGCTTAAAGCTCAACATTCAGAAAACGAAGATCATGGCATCTGGTCCCATCACTTCATGGGAAATAGATGGGGAAACAGTGGAAATAGTGTCAGACTTTATTTTTGGGGGCTCCAAAATCACTGCAGATGGTGATTGCCGCCATGAAGTTAAAAGATGCTTACTCTCAGAAGGAAAGTTATGACCAACTTAGATAGCATATTGAAAAGCAGAGACATAACTTTACCAACAAAGGTTCATCTAGTCAAGGCTATGGTTTTTCCAGTGGTCATGTATGGATGTGAGAGTTGGACTGTGAAGAAAGCTGAGTGCTCTTAAGAGTCCCTTGGACTGCAAGGAGATCCAATCAGTCCATCCTTAAGGAGGCCAGTCCTGGGTGTTCATTGGAAGGACTGATGCTGAAGCTGAAACTCCAGTACTTTGGCCACCTCATGCAAAGAGCTGACTCATTGGAAAAGACCCTGATGCTGGGAGGGATTGGGG
>SJYV01006970.1:457295-519509 GCA_006410875.1 Neotragus pygmaeus
TTCATGGGAAATAGATGGGGAAACAGTGGAAATAGTGTCAGACTTTATTTTTGGGGGCTCCAAAATCACTGCAGATGGTGATTGCCGCCATGAAGTTAAAAGATGCTTACTCTCAGAAGGAAAGTTATGACCAACTTAGATAGCATATTGAAAAGCAGAGACATAACTTTACCAACAAAGGTTCATCTAGTCAAGGCTATGGTTTTTCCAGTGGTCATGTATGGATGTGAGAGTTGGACTGTGAAGAAAGCTGAGTGCTCTTAAGAGTCCCTTGGACTGCAAGGAGATCCAATCAGTCCATCCTTAAGGAGGCCAGTCCTGGGTGTTCATTGGAAGGACTGATGCTGAAGCTGAAACTCCAGTACTTTGGCCACCTCATGCAAAGAGCTGACTCATTGGAAAAGACCCTGATGCTGGGAGGGATTGGGGGAAGGAGGAGAAGGGGACGACAGCGGATGAGATGGCTGGATGGCATCATCGACTCGATGCACATGAGTTTGGGTGAACTCTGGGAGTTGATGATGGACAGGGAGGCTTGGCGTGCTGCATTTCAGGGGGTCGCAGAGTCGGACACGACTGAGTGACTGAACTGAACTGAAGGAAAAAATTTTTTTTTCAGTCATTGCTAATATTTTTTTTCAGTCATTTCAGAATGTATTGGGTTTCCCCAGTGGCTCAGTGGGAAAGAACACTCCTGCCAAGTAGGTGATATGAGTTCAATCCCTGAGTCAGAAAGATCCCCTGAAGAAGAAACTGGCGACCCACTCCAGTATTCTTGCCTGGGCAATCCCATGAAGAGGAGCCTGGCAAGCTATGATCCATGGGGTTGCAAAAGAGTCAGACAAGACTTACTGACAAAACAACAACAATGAATGTATTATATTTGTCCAAAGGTAAAGTATAGTATGGACTATACTAAAGTATAGTATACTATAGTATTTACCATCTGAGCTACCACTGCTTCCCTGGTGCCTCAGACGGTAAAGAGTCTGCCTGCAATGCAGGAAACCCAGGTTCGATCCCTGGGTCAGGAAGATATCTTGGCGGGGGGCATGGCAATCCACTCCAGCATTCTTGCCAGGAGAATCCCATGGACAGAGGAGCCTGGCGGGCTACAATCCATTGGGACGCAAAGAGTGAGACACGACTGAGCAACTAACACTCGACTACTATGTACAGTATCCTGTTTTGGCTTTGGGCAATTTTTCCATAAGAAAGAGTACATTAATAGCATTTGATCAACATCACTTCGACACATAAAATAGTTCCCCAACATGAAAAGATATTCTGCAATGTGAAGTTAAAGCATCAAGGATTTGCCACAGAATACCATAGGATATATATGCAGCCTGTTATCTCAGTTCAGTTCAGTCGTTCAATTGTGTCTGACTCTTTGCAACCCCATGGACTGCAGCTTGCCAGGCCTCCCTGTCCAACACCAACTCCCAGAGTTTACTCAAAATCACTTCCATTGAGTCAATGATGCCATCTAACCATCTCATCCTCTGTTGTCCCCTTCTCCTCCTGCCTTTAATCCTTGCCAGCATCAGGGTCTTTTCCAGTGAGTCAGTTCTTCGCATCAGATGGCCAAAGGATTGGAGGGAGTTTCAGCTTCAGCATCAGTCCTTCCAATGAACACTCAGGACTGCTTTCCTTTAGGATGGACTGATTGCATCTCCTTGCTGTTCAAGGGACTCTCAAGAGTCTTCTCCAACACCACAGTTCAAAAGCATCAATTCTATGGCCCTCAGTCTTCTTTACAGTTCAACTCTCACATCCATACATGAATACTGGAAAAAGCATAGCTTTGACTAGATGGACCTTTGTTGGCAAAGTAATGTCTCTGCTTTTTAATATGCTGTCCAGGTTTGTCACAACTTTTCTTCTAAGGAGCAAGCATCTTAATTTCATGGCTACAGTCACCATCTGCAGTGATTTTGGAGCCCAAAAATGTAAAGTCTGTCACTGTTTCTCCATCTATTTGCCATGAAGTGATGAGACCAGATGCCATGATCTTAGTTTTCTGAATGTTGAATTTTATCCCAACCTTTTCACTCTTCTCTTTCACTTTCATCAAGACACTCTTTAGTCCTTCTCTTTGTGCCATAATATACTGCCATGATACACTGGGATATATTTATGTTAGGTGTTGTTCCTCAACATATTCTTGTTATCAGTTATCCTTCAATATACATTTTTTCTTCTTCTTTGATAAAAGAATTTTTAGCAGACACCAGATTGCTCAGAATGCAAACTCTATTTCTTAGTGCTTATTGCTAGATGTGGCCATATAGCTATGTTTCAAGTTCTAGAACATGAAATATTAGAAACAAAAAAATGTGCTCTTTCTGGGTTCTTCCTTTACCCAGGAGTGTGGTCATCCTGGTACACTTCCCTCTTCTTACTAATCTGGATATGGATAAATGCTTGAGGTGGTAGACCAGTTGGATAAGAGGGTCTAAGGTTTAGAAAATATACCATTGCGGAATTACCTATACCCAATTATTATGTATGTGTGAGAGAAAGATGTTGGTCAATTCACTTTTATGCTGATTTTCTGTGAAAGCAGTCAGATCGATAACATAAAGGATACTTTTGTTGCCTGTTAGAATGTGAGGTTTTCATTCAAATGGGAAAATTGGATGTCAAAGCTCAAATCATTTTTATATTATCTTTTGTAGTTTATTCCACTTGGTGACATGGAATATGTCTTAGGAAAGCCAATAAAAATATTTTATATATTTATACAACTATTATGGCTATTCAAAAATTGGGGAACTATTTAAATAGTCTCTAGAGAAGACTGAATTTCGGACTCTCTTTAATTAGTAAACCACCATCAAGAACAAATATACTGGCTCTTAAAAAAAAGTCTAACCTCAAGTCTTTCCCTACATGTTTTCCATCTTCACATCCCATCTGGTTTGAAGAGACCACTTCTTAGACTGTCTTCCTCCCCCACATTTCTTTGGAACTTGTCTCTGAGAGTTGCTCTTAACCAGCTGCCTTACCCCAAAGACCCACCCACAGCCTATAAGCGCTGGTCACATGCCACATGACCTTCTTGGCTCATGTGCTGATGTCTGCTCATGATCTATTTGGTTTTCCTTTGATTTCAGTGGCTTTGATTTAATGATATATTTCACCACATTGAAGGCAATTATTAGCTTAAAAGGTCAATATTTATCTATATTTATTACAAATGTAGTCACTCCAACTGAGACTTCTAATAAGTATGTCTGGCTATCTTTGATGGCCAGAAATAGCATTGGAAAACAAGAAAAAATACATCACGCTGAACAACAAATGCCTGCCAATATTTATAGGTTTGAAGGAATTTATGTCTAAATTACAATGATAACTCTGGAGTAGTATTTCAGTGTGTCCTGAGAACTACTCTTAGAAACTCTGCTTTTGTTTTTGTTTTCCTTCCAAGTCTTAGAACCTGATTATACTCCCTCCTGCAAAAAATTCATGTTCATAAATTCAATGACAGATTTGGTTCACTCATATGCCCATCAGGTAATGAGCTGATTAAAGTTCTCTAACTAAAGTTTTATTAGCTTATTCTGCGTTACCTTTCTAAGCTCTAATCTCAAAGCTGTCACCATGCTTGAGAAATAGTTTTAAATATACAGACAACTTAGCAAACTGCTTTCACAATCAGGCCCCTAAGACCTTAGTCATGAAAATGTGGTCCATGTGTCTCTCCAGAGGCTTATCTGGAGATAAGTTTTAAACTAGCTACACTAGAATTGTGTAGTTAATTGAAACTTTTGTTGATATTCTGAAAGTCTGTATTTGCTTCCATGTCATAAAAGTAATAATAATCATAATAACTGTAGAAATAAAGGGTCATCTTATGCCATGTAGAAAATGCTTCAAATAGTTAACTGAACCCGCATCTCCTGAGTCTCTTGTATTGGCAGGATTGTTTACTACTGAGCCACCTAGGAAGACAGTCTAATATTAGGATATATTATTTTGTTTCTGTATCTGTTCATTGCATGCATTTTGCCCAGAATAGTATTACCTTTGAGTTTCCCTGGAGGCTCAGCTGGTAAAGAATCCACCTGCAACACAAGAGACCTGGGTTTGATCCCTGGATTGGGAAGATCCCCTGAAGAAGGGAATCGCTACCCACTCCAGTATTCTGGTCTGGAGAATTCCATGGACCGTATAGTCCATGGAGTCTCAAAGAGTCAGACACAACACCTTTTATAAAAAATATATAGGCCAAAAATGGAAAATGTCCTGCCTCTAACCTTTTACTTCTGTTATCTCAAAGTAAATGTTGTCAACAATTTTGTGCCTATTTATCTAGAATTTTGCATATTCTTATTTAGGTATTTAGAGAGGGTCATAACCCATCTATATTTCTATCTATATCTGTATCCGCATATTTCATCTTATCAGACTGAGACACGCTACAAATATTGGCCTGCCACTGTCTTTTTCTACACACACTGTATCATGAGTACCGTTCAGTTAGAGAACATGATCTCACTCCAGCTTTTTCATGGCTGCATACCATTCCAAACTACAGATTAAGCAATCATTATACACTAAACAATGATTATACATCCTTAATTGATGGAAATTTGTGTTGTGTCCTTTTTGTCAGTAACACACAATACAATGATGGACTTATCTGTACATATACTTTATGCATTTGTTTTATTATTTCTTTTGGTAAAGTTCTAAAATGGCTAGTGGACAACTTGAAGCTATTATAACCTGCATTCAAAATCAAATGGAACAAAAATTCCTACACACTGATTCTAGAGGTTTCTTCTCTTGTAACCATACTTTTCCAAAGTAATTTCCAAACCTCAAATTTTGAATTTAATCTGTTTATTACAAAGCACCCCAAATGAGTTGTAGAGTCAAAACAAACACTCCTCCAGACAATGTCATAATACTTTAGAATGATGAAATGCTTAAAATAGAACATTTAAGTTAGAACTTGTAAATGATATATAATTATGGCTCTCGTAATGCAACCATGCTATAGTGACACATCCAAGAGCAAATTCCTTCCTGCATTCTTAGAATTGATATAAGTGTCCAAGTGGTGAGCATATGTTTCTGGAATGTTTAATGTTCCTGTCGGCAATTGGGCAGAGTCTGTCATATTTTAGGGGAACTATGTCATAGGTCAGTTAATACTTTCTTATGTCATTATTGCATTCCCTCCAACAGATTTGATTGACTATATGGACATTTCTGAGAAAGCAACCTGAGCATTCCAATCATAACAACTTTATGCAGCATTAACATTCTAACACAATTTATGCAAGGAAGGAAGAGTTTGCCAGAAGCACAGAATGCTCTGTGGGCATGTATTAACAGTTTGTGCATATTGATCTTTGCTGTAAAGTTTTGACTTCACTTAAACTTACGACACGTTACTAATCTAATCTGTTAGCAAAACTACGTTTATGGTTTATGGAAACCAGATTTCTTCACCAAAAGGGAGCTGGAGTTTTTGCTTCTCATTGTTGATAGCCCCTGTTGTGCAGAACTGAGAAGTTTAATTTTGTCTTAGGAGGGTTGGAATGATGGACTCATTGTATCAAGAAGGGCAAGGTTGCTGCTCTGAAATGTTGGGTTGTTTTTTTGTTGTTGTTTTGTTTTTTTTAGTGTCAATGGCATGTTAGATTTACAGAAGAAATGGTACTCATATTTACATCAGGATTATAGAGTACTACATTGTGGGAAGAATGCTGGGGAAATCCTGAAGGTACGATAAACTTCAGTCAAGAGTTCTCTAACTAAACCATGATTCCCGTAGTTTGTCTCCAATCCTTGTGTCTCTCACTTGCACACCTCTTAAGGGATCACGGTATCTACAGGATTAGTCAAAGGTGCCTCTGCATAAAATTTTATTTCAGTTATTGATCTTTTTGGTCAAAAGTTAACAGAAAGTTCATACAGCTATGGATAGCAAATGTGCCAGGGTATCATTTAAAATATCATTAGCATATTTGGGGGGGGAAGGGAGTACTGTTGCCTTGGTATATGCAAAGGGCTCATTTAAAATATGTGACTTTTACCACTTTTATTATAATAAAATATATTTTCTAAAGGGGAAAGAGAAACAAACTGAAATATATAATTTTACTTTAAAGATATCATGATATTCTTTCAGAAAATTAGAGATTGCCCTTCAGATCTATGAGCTGCCTGGTGGCTATTTAATTCCAAAGAAAGTGAAATCAGTCCTGTCTTCAACACAATTCCAAAATAAAATGTTCAGGAACCATTATGAATATTATTAGTGAAATAGGTTATCCTGTTTTAATTTTTAAATATTGTGATGATTTCCCCAAGACTCTCTTTAAGTCATGCAGCTACACTATGGGGCAAAAGAAACAACAACATATCTTTTTAACCCTAGCAAGAATAATAAATGATGGAAACAAGGATATTTACAAAATTCCAAAAGCCAGATAATTGGTGCATGTGTCTTACCTTTCTTTTTCGAAGTCTGACTTGGTTATCTGTGGGTTCCTGGGTGGCCAGAGTCTCCTTGAAGTGTAAACACTGCATGCCATCTCCTGAGTTGAACTTTGAAAGACTTTTGTTTTGATGTTCTGAGAAACCACTCATCTCCAGGCCATTTTCAGCTGACATTCCACTAGGACAGGAAGGAGGCTGCAGAAGGCAGCTTCCAGGATCTGTTTTTAATAATGGCAATCCTCTGTCCATACAAGGAATAGCCAATAACTTATCTTGTACTGCACTGCAGGTGTTGCTTTCATGTTCATCTTTAGGGAAGTCGGGTTTCCTTCGATGTTGAGCAATTACAGCAGAATTAAGCAACTGCTTTTCTGGCACAATATCTTTCACATTCAAAGAACTGCAAGCATTCATTTTGGACCGATCCTTTATTTCACTTAAGCTTATCTCCTTACAAAGCTCCAGGCTTTTACTCACCATGTCAACAACTTTCCTGTCCCCCTTTTCCTCAACCAGCCCTAAATCAACTCCACCAGCCATTCCCCAAGAGTCATAAGAATCTTGGTTACTTTTCACAATAGGTAGCGTCTTTACCAAGGAGCCTGCTCCTTTGACACTATGTTGGTCTGATGTTTCAGGCCCTTGAGTAGTTAGAATCTGTTTATCATCTGTGAGATACAGATCCAAATCGGTGTCCTCATCAGAAACATGCACGAGTGTTTCTGTGCTGGCCTCCAGAGAAAGGAACTGATCTTCACCTTCATGGCTGTCATCTTCATCCACCTCCTTTGAAATGTGACCCATTGGCCTCTCAGAACTCTCTCTCAGGTCTGAGCCATGACAGCAGTCTGGGAGTGAAACACACCTCTCTTTGCGGTCCACATTTAGAGTTGCATCTTTTTCCATACTTGCCTGCAAGCTGTCAGCTACTAGTCCATGATGACATGCTGTGTTACAATCATCAGAACTAAAAGGCTGTCCCATCCATTGGGTCACATGTTCTTCCCAGCTTCTCTTTCTGATAGCTACAGACATGTCATCGTAGTTTAACAACAGACAGAGAGATACATTCCGTACGAGACTAAAGGAGATGAGACTTGATGAAAGATTATTTCAAATTCACTGATTGAAGAAGAGAGGAAGTTTTGTCATTTCACCACCTATTTAAAAAAATAAAATATATACATGTAGTTCAGGATATAATTCTAAAGTCAAATCTATCTTGGAAAAGAGTGCTTAAGCAATGCTATGAAAGATTAAATGAGAGGTTTCTATAAAGCTTCCAATTAACAACCTTAATAGGGTTATTTCTTCAAAAAGCAGGCTAATATGAGAAGAAAATTTTACATTTAGTATCTCTGGTCAAAAACCATTGACAATATTTTTAAATGTAGCTGGACTGATTGACCTACTAATGAATAACCCAGTAGTGCTAGTGGTAAAGAACCTGCCTGTCAATGCAGGAGGGAGAAAACATGTGGGTTTGATCCCTGGGTTGGGAAGATCCCTGGAGGAAGAGATGGCAACACACTCTAGTATTCTTGCCTAGAGAATCCCAAGGACAGGGGTCACAGAGACTCAGACATGACTGAACGACTGAGCAGGAGCAGGAGTGTGTGTGTGTGTGTGTGTGTGCGCGTGCGTGTGCGCAGGAGCAGAGCGTGCGTGTGTGTGTGTGTGTGTGTGTGTGTGTGTGCGGGAGCAGAGCGTGTGTGTGTGTATGTGTGTGTGTGTGTGTGTGTGTGTGCAGGAGCAAGAGCGTGTGTGTGTGTGTGTGTGTGTGTGTGTGTGTGTGTGTGTGTGTGTAAGTTAAAATTCCACTGGGAAAATATCTGGACCGCTATACTTAATAATTCACCGGAAGAAACTAGTTGCTCTAGCTTACACGCTTCCCTGGTTAACTTTTGTGGAAACAAATTGCTATAGAAATCTATTGGTTGGTTTGAATTGCACTAAAGGTCACCGGGGAACTGCTCATGCCAAACCTGAGCTACAGAGACAACACGTGTAATATATTAGGATGTGGAAGGGCTAATACAGACCCCAAATCACCAGGACACAGTTACTCCAGGGAGTGACTAAGAAACTCCAGGGTAATCAGTTTAGCTCATATTAACACAGAATTCATGCATAAGAAGGCATACCACACACCATTCGCAATGTCTTAGGGTAAATGGGCTTCCCAGGTGGCTCAGATGGTAAAGTGTCTGCCTACAAATGAGGGAGACCCAAGTTCGATCCCTGGGTTGGGAAGATCCCCTGGAGAAGGAAATGGCAACCCACTCCAGTGCTCTTGCCTGGAAAATTCCAAGGACGAAGGAGCCTGGTAGGCTCCATTGCGTGGGGTTGCAAAGAGTAGGACACGACTTAGCTCACTTTCAGGTTAAATATATTTACATACATCCCTTTGCTACTATGACCAGTTTGCAAGTAGTCTTGTTAAAGCTTAGAGAAGTTAAATGACTTGCCTAAGGCTACATATCTCAGGGTAAGCCTGGATTCAAAGTAGGCACCAGTTCTAAGACCCAGAGAGGCAACAAACTTCATTGTCGAATGAGCTTCTACAGCCTCCTTTCCCCCCAGACACCTTTAATAGGTATAAAATCCAAACTCTTCAGGTAAGGATTCAGGTGAATCAAAAAGAAGATATGAGCACAGTAAGACAACTGAAACAGTTCTTTAGGAATTTCAGTCTCATTCTGTTTGGGTTCCAAGGAGTTTAGTTTGTATATTTCTGTTAGAATTTGGCCATAAAAATTTTAAGTAAACAAGAAAACCAGGCATAAGATAAGGTCAGGATATAAACACATTCCAGATATCCATCCATCCTCTCTGCCTTGAATTATTCAAAGCCTTAGTTAAAGGCAACAAATTATACCAATGTAAACACAACCTTATAAAAATGACTAATCCAAATGTGTCCCATAATGAAACCTAATGACTGAATTGTAAAAGAAAAACCTCATTCAAGAGCAGACACTTCTAGTTTCTACACCTCACAAGAACGGTCAGCACATAACATGGACTGGCTTATTGATTTCAGTCATAAACAAGATTAACCATGGTGCTGGTTTCGGGTCACTTCAGTCTATTGAAAAGGAGTTTGACTGCCCACCAAAAATTTCAGGCTATTCAGAATAAGCACATGCCAGAAAGGTAAATATTCTCATCCTGTAAAGACCAGGAATGTACTAGAATTCTGGTACCCCAGACTGACCAAATATCATTCTGGATGCTATTTGGTTTCCTTAGAGGTCTGTGTGTATCTTTTTGAAAATGGCCAGCATTCACATTTTCCATGTTGGCATTCATTTTGCATTCAAAAGAAAAATATAAAGTCCCTGAATTCCATGCATAAGTCATTATCGTGTGGGAGGCTACGGAAAGTGGAAAAAACGCATAGATGCAGGCCAGAAAATTTCTGCTTTCATGGGCAAATTTGGGTTGTAATAGGGCGGTTCTGTTTTAGATGCTTTCTTTTCTTTATTTTTATCCATTGTAGAAGGAGCAGGCTAACTTAAGAAATGCCAAGTGGTATTACTGTGTCATTTCTAAGCCACATTTACATTTAAGTTGAGGCTGACTTCTGGTTTTATTTCTTTGATGAAGAAGGTGAAAGAGTTTTATTAACCCCTTGGGGAACAGATTACATAAAAGTTTTGCCTTTAAGTCCTTACCATAATATTAGTTAACTTATTGCACTCAACTTTGGCAGGTATTTTTATAACATCAAAGGAAGACAGTTAAACAGTTCGGAGACAATCTAGACACAAAGAGAGACTGTAAATTAGACAGATTCATACAGCAGTAACTCCTTCTGTCTTAATTTCTTATCTAGGTCCTTTGGACATTTCCAATATCATTCCTATGAATTTATAGTGTCTTCATCTCAAAGACATAAAATTTTCTAATTTTCATTATGACTATCATCACTATAGTGTGGATGTTCACTCCAAATCCTGTGGTCTGATAGATTTTTTTTTAAATTATCTCAACAAGCTTTCTTATTCACACTTCTTAGTTCAATTCTGATTTGTAAGATTCATAGTTAAAAATCTGTTTTCAGGATCTAAAGGCTGAAAACAGTAGGGATTAAAATATGATTATTATTGTCTGGGCTGCCCAGAGGCACTAGGGGTAAAGAATTCTGACTGCCAACGCAGGAGATGCAAGGGACGTGGGTTCTATTGCTGGATTGCGAAGATCCACTGGAATAGGAAAATGGCAACCCACTCCAACATTCTTGCCTGAAAAATTCCAGTTCCATGGACAGAGGAGCCTGGCAGGCTACAGTCTATGGGGTCACAGAGTTGGACACGACTGAGTGACTGAGAACATTATTGTCCATCACATATGAGCACCCTGGACTCATTTTCTAAGTCATCTGAATTGACTCGAATCTGTCCTGTAAGATTCAGAAGTCTTTGTAAAAGACCTAAGTTTCCCTTTGAGCCTTCTCACTAGGCTGCCTTATTCAAAATTACATTTCTAACTACTGATGACTTACTTTGCAAACTTCTATTACCATTTTTTAAAATAATCGTTATTATGCAGTTTCATTCAGAATGAGCTCAGCTGCTCAGGGTTTGGATGAGGGATCTGGAAAAGTGTAAGTCATTCTAGGGTGTTGATTTTATGAAGTGAATTTCCATGGGGATTTTTCACTTTTTTAAATGTATGTGTTCAAACACCACTGTATTAATATAACAAGAAACCCTATGTACCTCTAATTATGTAATGATTCTGGAAAATATTTGTGAAATGTCCACATTTGCTTTTTGTGATGTTAGGGCATCGGATGTTTGGACACAGAGTGATTTAAAATGTATTATGTGGGCTCAGTTTGTAACACTTACCACCATTTAACATAAGCATTTTGTGGCATACAGTCTGTATTTCAAAATGAATCAAAGTTGAACACAGTACTAAAAACAATGGAAGATATTCTAGTTTGAGAATCCCTGACTTATTTCTGACCTCAAGCTATCATGCTCTCTTTTGCAACTGCTTCTGAAATGAACACACATTTTGTATTTTGACCTGGCAGTGGTCCTCAGGGAAGAACACAATGGGAATCACTACTGCTGACACTATAGCCTCAGAGAACTCGGGGCAAATGAAGTCCTTATGGCTGAAATCAAGTGGGAAGTACCTCAGAACTGACAGCAACACTGCCTGATCATAGCCATTTATTCAACAAGTATTCATTTAGGGCTGAACAGGCTACAGAAGGCTTCCCAGGTGGTAAAGAACCCGCCTGCGAATGCAGGAGACGCAAGAGACACAGGTTTGATCCCTGGATTGAGAAGATCTCCTGGAGTAGGAAATGGCAACCCACTCCAGTATTTTTGCCTGGGAAATACCATGGACAAAGGAGCCTGGTGGGCTACAGTCCATGCGGTCGCCAAGAGTCAGACACAAGTGATTGAGCATGCACGCCTGGGCTGAAGACAGTCTGCTAAATATTGGGACTATAAACCTAAATATATATTAACTTGTTTTGTCCTTTCAGAGCAGAGATGACATATATAGATATACGTACACATATATAAATAAATACACACACACGCACACACACATGATTGACTCCTGGGTTGTTTTTAGACACCTTCACGCAGATGCTGCATATTAACAGAAGAGAAAATAAAGGCATAATAGTACTGCTGGTTTCTCTCTATGTTCCTACTTTCTTCTAGATGGCTTAGCTGGAATTAATTCTGGTTTTCCTTTATGTCTTTCTTCTTAATTCTCCATCCTGTATTAAATTTCTAGGTCATGTTTTTCTCCTACTACTGTTATAACGCATGTGTGCATATGTTTGTGTGCATGTGTGTGTGGGAAATAGTTACCACATAGTATGTATGCAATCACTGGGAGAAGGAATGAATATCATAAGGGAAATAAACTCCTTTTAATCAAAAGTAAATTAAGATCCTTCCCTGATGGCTCAGTGGATAAAGAATCCACCTACAATGCAGAACACACAGGAGACACGGACAGGTTCAGTCCCTTGGTCGGGAAGATTCCCTGGGGTAGGAAATGGCAATCCACTCCAGTATTCTTGCCTGAGAAACCCCATGGTCAGAGAAGCCTGGCGAACTACAGTCCATGGGGTGGCAAAGTGTTGGACACAACTGAGCAACTATGCACACACACACACACAGATTAAATTCCCTAACATGAACTCTTGCAAGAACAGAGAATGCTCCTGAACCAAGAAAAGAACATTTCTATTAATACAATGGCCCATGCTGTTACTAATANAGAGAATCTTCCCGACCCAGGGATCGAACCTGCGTCTCTTATGTCTCCTGCATTGGCAGGCAGCTTCTTCACCACCAGCACCAGCTGGGAAGCCCACAAGTAGATTCACCAGTCTTTTTTTAATGGCTCCTAAATTTTTGAATCATAAACAGAAAGTCCCTGTGCACCCCTCCTCCAGCGCTGTTCCTTGCAGCATTATTTACAATGCTCAAGACAAGGGAGCAACCCGAGCGCCCACTGATGGGTGGATGAAGAAAGAACGTGTGCATACACATCAGTGGAATAGTGCGTGCCTGCATGTTCCGCCGCTTCAGTCACGCCTGCCTCTTCGTGATCGCATGGGCTGTAGCCCACCAGGCTCCTCTGACCATGGATTCTCTAGGCAGAAATACTGGAGTGGGTTGCCATGCCTTTCTCTAGGGGATCTTCCCCCCCACCAGGGATCAAGCCCACAGCTCCTTCTTCTCTCATATTGCAGGTGGATTCTTTAACCCCTGAGCCACCTGGGAAGCGCGATGGACTGGTACGCAGCCATAAAAAAGAAGGGAATCTTGCTATTTGAAGCAACGTGGATGGACCTTGAGGATGTTATGCTAAGTGAAATAAATCAGACAGAGAACGACAAGTACCATACGATCTCACTTATATGTAGAATTTTTTTTTTTTTTTAGCCTGGTGGGCTACAGTCTATGGGGGTCACAAAGAGACACACTGAGCATGCGCATATTTCAAATTATTTGTGCTGAAAGACTTTTTATCTGTCATGAACCAATGCTTTCATAAAGTATAATAAAAGGAATTTTTTATATGTAGAATTTTAAACAACCCCGAGCTCACAAAGAGAACAGATTGATAGGGAGTAGACAAAATGAATGAAGATGTCAAAAGGTACAAATTTCCAGTTATAAATAAATCATGAGAATGTAATATACAGCATGATGACTATAGTTAATTATCAGTTCAGTTCAGTTCAGTCGCTCAGTCGTGTCCGACCCTTTGCGACCCCATGAATCACAGCACGCCGGGCCTCCCTGTTCATCACCATCTCCCGGAGTTCACTCAGACTCACGTCCATCGAGTCCGTGATGCCATCCAGTCATCTCATCCTCAGTCGTCCCCTTCTCTTCCTGCCCCCAATCCCTCCCAGCATCAGAGTCTTTTCCAATGAGTCAACTCTTCACATGAGGTGGCCAAAGTACTGGAGTTTCAGCTTTAGCAACATTCCTTCCAANTCTCATCCTGTGTCGTCCCCTTCTCCTCCTGCCCCCAATCCCTCCCAGCATCAGAGTCTTTTCCAATGAGTCAACTCTTCACATGAGGTGGCCAAAGTACTGGAGTTTCAGCTTTAGCAACATTCCTTCCAAAGAAATCCCAGGGCTGATCTCCTTCAGAATGGACTGGCTGGATCTCCTTGCAGTCCAAGGGACTCTCAAGTCTTCTCCAACCCCACAGTTCAAAAGCATCAATTCTTCAGCACTCAGCTTTCTTCACAGTCCAACTCTCACATCCATACATGACCAATGGAAAAACCATAGCCTCGACTAGATGGACCTTTGTTGGTAAAGTAATGTCTCTGCTTTTCAATATGCTATTTAGGTCGGTCATAACTTCTTCCAAGGTGTAAGCGTCTTTTAATTTCATGACTGCAATCACCATCTGCAGTGATTTTGGAGCCCCCCAAAATTAAGTCTGACACTTAATTTTACAGTTTACACTGTTTCCCCATCTATTTCCCATGAAGTGATGGGACCAGATGCCATGATCTTCGTTTTCTGAATGTTGAGCTTTAAGCCAACTTTTTCTCTCCACTTTCACTTTCATCAAGAGGCTTTTTAGTTCCTCTTCATTTTCTGCCATAAGGGTGGTGTCATCTGCATATCTTCCCATGTACCAAGATGTAAATAATAAACACTGGCTATGATTGGATAACTAATCCTCAACTATCACTGGGAAATTTAAATCTGCACTTTTACAGAATTGTTCAATGACTCTAAAGTCCAACAACCTTTTGGTTGTGCAAAGTGGGACCTATCCTTAGAAAATAATGTTTAACCCTTTATGAATTGAGTAGCAAACATCATCAATTCAGCACTTGCATTTAACATTTGTGATATTGTGGGTATAAACAGGCTTTTATTTTTCTGTTTTAGTGGAAGAATAGTGTCCTAATAGTAATGAACTTAAAATTAATATAGAGAGACTGAATGCCTTTAAAGCAATTTAGAATTGTCCACACAAGTACATGCTGTGTTTAGTCAGTCGACTTCAACTCTTTGTGACCCCATGGACTGTAACCCTCCAGGCTCCTTTGTTCATGGGGATTCTCCGAGCAAGAATACTGGAATGGCCTGTCACACCCTCCTTCAGGGGATCTTCCCAACCAAGGGATCAAACTCCTGCCTGTTGCATCTCCTGCACTGGCAGGCAGATTCTTTACCTCTAGCGCCACCTAGGAAGTCATGAAGAAACTGTCTGTGAAAACTGATCGTTCAAAAATCTACATAAAAACTTTGCTTGCAATTTATTGGAGTAACCATGTGTGTCAGAGCAATAAAGATGTAGTATTTGATAGGTTTTTAGTTATTTTTTCAGCAATATTTATATGCACTTTCTTCCAATAAGCTCATTTTGATAGACACATACCCATGTGGGAAAAAATACAATTTTGTAGTTTTAATAATCTGCATATGCATATTAGTTTTGGATCAATGTTGTCAATGATCCAAATTTTGGTTAGCTCTTGGTAAATGTTGATTTTTTATTTTTTATCATTGATTTTTGATCAATGTAATTTTGATTGGTTAGTTTCTGGATCAATGAGGTCATACTTTTGATACCGCATTTTGCCAAACATTTAGTATTCATCCAGAAGAATTTATTAAAGGAACACAAGTTTGACATTAAACTGACAAAAGTAGCAAAACCATATAAATTCTCCAAAACCCATTATATCTGCTTTTTTGGATTATTGTATACACTGCTTCCCTTCATTGAAAATGATTACAACTCAGGAATAGCTATGAAAAAAAGTATACTGACAAATTCCAAATAGAAATTAAAACATAAACTTAGAAAACACTTTTTAAAAAAAGGAAAAAAGAAAAACTACACTGGCACAATATATATGGTTCTCTGAAAACGTTGAATCTCCCTGCCTATTCAAAAGGGCCAGGATATTCTTAGAAGCATGAAGATCCCAAGCCATGAAAGATACTTAAGAGCAGTCTAGGTGTGCCCACCTAGTGGAGGCGAAGGTCCCACAAAGATTTGTTCTGTATGAAAACTTAGGCTAACATGACCATTCAGTACTCTTTAGCATCCTTGTTGAGGTTAATATAACATTCTCTGAAATTCTTATTTCCCTGTATCTTCAGTCTATTCAAAAAATGTTTCCTCTTCTCTTCAGGCTGAAAGCTCATCCTCTAGCTTCTCTTGTCCTTTCAAATGCTCTTATTGTTCTTATACATTGTCTCTTGCATCCTCTGTTCGCCTGGAAAAGGTGAAACTATCTCTGTCCAGATTTCTTCATCTCATAAAACTTCTGCTCCAGTTAAATCTCTGCCTTGTGAGAGTCATTCCACCTGACTCCTTATCCTATACTCCAGCATCCAGGGCAGCATCCTCAGTGTACCGGCAGGGATGGGAGTCATGAATTTGTTACCAAGGCTTATAGCCTTGAAGGAATATCTGTTCGATTTCTGTTAAAATACAAGTATACTTCTCATATTTATCTCTTTAAAACGGAACCACTGGAAAACCTCAGGATACTTATCAAGTGACATACTTAACATCTGTCCTCACGCTCAAGCAATACTTACTTTGTATTTACTATATTCATGGTACTGTTCTGTGCACTTAGGAAATATCATTAAACACCACCCAACCAAAAGAAAAAAAAGAGGACTTTGCCGTCACAGACCTTAAAATGGAGGGCAGAGGATTAGTAATGCACAACAAGCATAAACTTATAAATTATCTAGTAAGTGACTGATTACTAAGGGAAGAAGAAAATGCAGAGCATGATAAAGAATATGAGGAGTGAGGGACAATCATGTTACAGAATTAACTAAGGGATATCAGGGGAGATCTTTCTCAGGAAGTTTTTAGTAAAGTTTTAAAAGGATAGGGAGATGGCCATATAGATATCTGGGGGTCACAGAGTCTAGGCAGTGTAAACAAGATCCTAAAAAAGAGTGTGCCTGGCAGTTTCCCAAAGTAGCAAGGACATCAATGAGGCTGGGATGGAAGGAGGAAAGGGTAGAGAGGGACAAGATGCACTCAGGAAGGTAAGGAAGAGTGACTGAGTTAGGTGGTGTCTTGTAAGGACTTTGGCTTTGATTCTGGCAAGGCTGAGTGGCAAGATCTGCTTTACATTGTGATGGGGTTACTCTGGCTGCTGTATTAATAAGCTGAGAGGAACTAAGGGCCAAAAAAGGGCCAGTTAAGAGGTTACTATGAAAATCCAGGTGAGAGACATGAAGGGCTCCGATGAAGATGATGAGAAAGGTGAACTTTTTTTGGTGTGTGATGCCACGAGATCTTTCCTGTAGAATTAGATATGCTACGTAAGAAGTAAAAGTGGAGAGATCTTGGTGTATTCTGCATACAAGTTCTTTATCAGATGATTTGCAAATATTTCCTCCCAGTTTAGTTTGTCTTTTCATTTTTTAACGGTGCCTTGTATAAAGTGGAAGTTCTTAATTTTGAGAAAAGAAAAATATAAACAAATTTTTTCTTTTATGGATTGTGTTTCCAGTCTCAAGGCAAAGAAATTAGGTTTCATTGCCCAATCTAAGATCACAAAGATTTTCTCGTATATGTTATGCTAGAAGTTTTATGGCTTTAGATTTTACATTTAGGCTCTTTGATACATTTAAAGTTAATTTTTTTACATGCCATAGTAAGAGGGAGGATTAAACTTTTTTTTTTTTTTTGAATGAGGATGCCCAGTTGATCCAGTGCCATTTGTAATAGCTTTCCTCCACAGAATTGTCTTTATCCCTTTAACAAGACTCAGTTGATCAAATATTTGATATTCTATTTCTTGACTCTATTCTGTTCCATTGACCTATTTGTCTATCTCTTATGCAATACTGCATAATATTCATTACTGTAGCTTTACAGTGGGATTTGAAACCAAGTAGTGTAAATATTATAACTTTGCTCTTTTTCAAAGTTGCTTGGATAATCTAGGATGATTGCACTTCTATATGAATCTTAGAAGCAGCTTGTCCATTTCCATAAAAGTGCTTGCTGGAATTTTGATCAATTTAGGGCAGAAGTAACGTCTTAATAACATTGTCTTCTGTTTCATGAACACAATCTGTCTCTTCTTTTATTTAGGTTCTTAGTTTTTCTTACAAGTGTTTCCTTCTTTTCACTGTAATAGTTTTGCACATTTTTGTCAGATTTACCTCTAAATATTTCATGGTTTTGAGACTATTGTAAATGGTCCAAAAATTCCATTTTCAATTGTTTATTGCTGTTACATAGAACACACTTTATTTTCGCATTTGAATTTGTATCCTGCAATCTTGTAAAACTCACTAATTTCAGTAGTTTTTTGATGATCTCTAAGATTTCCAACATAGATTATGTTGTATGTGATTAGACAGTTTTGTTTCTTTTTTTTCAAAGTGAATGTTTTAATTTTTTAATTAATTAATTTTGGCTGTTCTGGGTCTTCGTTGCTTTGCACAGGTTTTCTCTAGTTGCAATGAGCAGGGACTATTCTTGGTTGCAGTATATGACTTCTCACTGCTGTGGTTCTCCTGTTGCCAAGCACAGACTAGGCACATAGGATTCAGTAGTTGTGGTTCAGGGGCTTAGTTGCGCCACAAAATATGAAATCTTCCTGAACCCGGAATTCCCTGCATCGGCAGGCAGATTCTTTTCCACTGCACCACCGGGGAAGTCCTGTTACTTTTTTATTTGTTGTTTTATTCCACAGGCTAGAATATGCACTACAATGTTGAATAACATAGGTGTAAGTGAACAGTTTTGTTTTGTCTTGGATCTAAAGGAGATAGAACTTGGACTCTTACCATTAATTATGATATTAGCTGCAAGGATTTTTTTTTTCAGATGTTTGGAGATATTTTTTGGTCATTGCAACTGAACAGAGTGGTGCTTCTGGCTCCAAAATATACTGTAATGCACAATTACAGTTTGCCACAACAAATGATTATCTGATCCAAAATGTCAGGTTCCCACAGCAAATAATTATCTGACCAAAACGTCAAACATGTTGAGGTTGAGAAACCCTTCCCTACTTCTAGCCTGCTGAGAGTTCTTTTTAATCAGGAAATGATACTTCAATCCCCAAAAAGATTTTTCTGAATAAGATTTTTATTTTTTAATCTGTATGAAGTTTTTCTAAGTCTGTTAATAATGCTGCATGTCATCAATTGATTTGCAAACTTTACACAAATCTTCCATTCCTGGCATAAATCATTGTTATTGTTGTTCACTCGCTGTCATGTCCAGCTCTTTGTGACCTCATTGACTGCAGTATGACAGATTTCCCTCTCCATCTCATGGAGCTTGCTCAAACTCACATCCATCGAGTCGGTGATGCCCTCCGACCGTCTCATCCTCTCTTGTCCCCTTGTCCTCCTGCCTTCGATCTTTTCCAACATCAGGGTCTTTCCCAATGAGTCAGCTCTTCAAATTATGTGGCCAGATTTTTGGAGCTTCAGCTTCAGTATCAGTCCTTCCAGTGAATATTTAGGGTTGATTTCCTTTAGGATTGACTGGTTGGATCTCCTTGCAGTCCAAGGGACTCTCAAGAGTCTTCTCCAGCACCACAACTCAAACACACCAATTCTTTGGTGCTCAGCCATCTTTATGGTCCAGCTCTCACATCCTTACATGACTACTGAAAAAAATCATAGCTTTGACTATATGGACCTTTGTCAGCAAAGTAATGTCTCTGCTTTTTAATATGCTGTCTAGGTTTGTCATAGCTTTTCTCCCAAGGAGCAAGCATCTTTAATTTCATGGCTGCAGTAACTGTCTGCAGTGATTTTGGAGCCCAAGAACTTTGTCATGTTGTATATTTTCTCATATCTTATTGAAGAACTTACTAAAATTTTGTTAAGAATTTTTGCAGCTATGCTCAAAAGGGTTAACGGTATGTTATTTTCTTGTTATCTTTGTTGTTGATTTCTAATTTAATTTCATTATGACTGGAGAATCACTATGGATGATTTGAACTTATATTGAGTTGTTTTATGGCTAAACATATAGTTCATTTGAAAAGAATGTGGGGTTTTTTTTGGTAATATTTTTATAGATAAAATACATGATCAAAATCTAGAGCACGGAAAAACTTTCACCACTATTCCGTCAAGCAGGAATGAAATAGCATATATTATACATAAACTGGAGGTATATAATTAAAGAACCGTTAGTTCCAATGGGTTATCAGCCTTGATAGAAGTGATATATAAGCCATTAATAATAAAGAACACAATTAGAAGTGAAAGGTTGTTTATCAAACTCTTGCAAAATGTTGATAATCTATTCAGTATCCAATAGGACAAGTTCCCATTTGTATAGTATCACTTCTACAGCCTGATCTTAATTTATTTTCTTGGATAAAACAATATACAACAGTTTTTTCTTTCATAAATTGCAGTGACCAGTTTCCATTTTGTATAAGAAAAGAAAAAAATTTTTTAACTTTAAAATTAATGTTTTCATGAAATTATATATCTCATTTTAAGTTGGAGGAACGTATGTTGGGCAGAATGGAGCAAAACCATTGCCAAAATTCAAATGTTAGAAAAATAGTTCAAAAGAGTTTGTAAAACATGTGTCATAATAGGTTTTCTCTATCTTTGTGTTGGAAAGTTGAATTTCAGTATGAAAATAATCCTATTGTGGAAAAAAATATAGGAGAGTTTCCTCTCTTTATATTAGTATTCATGGGTCAAAATGAGTTTCAATTACAGTTGCCAAGTTCCTATGTAGACAAATGAATCAGAGAAACACAGTAGCTATTTTATTTGGGGCCTTGCTGAGCTGCAAGATTTTTAATGAGTTAAAATAATATTTTGGGTTTTGAGAAGAAAGTGTGAACTATCAAAAACACAGACATTTGACTTTAAAGTTTAGGGCAAAAACAATTCCACATGCTAAGTCATCTTGAGCAACAGACACACTGAACTTGGAAACAGAATTCCCTGAGTGATGGGCCCCAGGCCTGTTTTCTTTGGGCTCTGCATCAAGGAAGTCAGTCTAATGATACTGAAGTTCGTGAGAGAAGAGTCTTCTATCACTAGCATGTATGCTCAAAAATTTACATGTAAGAAAAATTGTTTTGCCTTATGTCTGTATAGCCCATGGGTTTCCCCGCAGTGCAGGAAACACGGGTTTGATCCCTGGATCGAAAGATCCCCTGGAGAAAGAATTGGAAACTCACTCCAGTATTCTTGCCTGAGAAATCCCATGGACAGAGGAACCTGGCAGACTACTTACAGTCCATGGGGTTGCAAGAATCAGACATAACTTAGTGACTAAATCACCATATAGCCCATGCCAGGATGACTATTTGCTTCTTTTTTAGATGGGAAAATAATAATAATTATAATTGCTGTTAAAAACTAAATTGGATAGAAACCACAGAATGTACAGCTATATAAGCAAATAGAATAAGTGAATTAGAAATATTTAAAAAAATGGATCAAGTATTTGTGTTAGCAACTATTTTTTGCCAAGTGGTGATTAGGAAAAAAGTATTAAACACAACAAATGTTTTTGTTACCTACAGCAAGACCCAGGGCTTCCCTGGCAGCTCAGGTGGTAAAGACCTGGGTTTGATCCCTGAGTCAGAAAGATCCTCTGGAGGAGGGAATGCTACCCACTCCAGTATTCTTGCCTGGAGAATCCAATGGACCGAGGCACGTGGTGGGCTACAGTCCACGACTGAGCAACTAACACACACTCAAAGCAAGGCCCAGTGTTGTTAATGATTTTAAAGATAATTGTGACAATTTAAATAAAATCGAAATAATTACTTTATAATATAATAAATAAAAAATTTAGATATGCATACACTTTGCAAGCATTTGGTACTGTTTTATTTTCCATTTTAAGTGAAAGTCATTTCAACATTTCTCTCCAAATGTTTGTTATCTTAAGGCCTAATTCTAATAATATCTGCTTCTCTGTAAATGCCTTTCCAGATGACCCCAAAATTATATGTAACTACTCTTTTCTTTATTTTCTTTTAATATTGTACTTGCTTCCCTGGTGACTCAAGACAGTAAAGAATTTGACTGCAATACCGGGGACCCAGGTTCTATCCCTGGATGGGGAAGATCCTCTGGAGAAGGGAATGGCAACCCACTCCAGTATTCTTGTCTGGAGAATCCCATGGATGGAGGAGCCTGGTGGGCTACAGTCCACGCGATCACAATGAGTAGGACACGATTGAGCAACTAACACACAATACTGTATTTATACCTCTTTTCAAACATGCCTCTTGTNGCAACCCACTCCAGTATTCTTGTCTGGAGAATCCCATGGATGGAGGAGCCTGGTGGGCTACAGTCCACGCGATCACAATGAGTAGGACACGATTGAGCAACTAACACACAATACTGTATTTATACCTCTTTTCAAACATGCCTCTTGTTTGGGGCCTATTGTAAGAGAGATTTGCTAAAGAAATACCCTAAATTAAAGACTGATCGTTGCCATTTAGAGAGATAATTTCTTGTAACTTAAATAAAATTTCAGGATGGAAGAAAGAAGATAGATAAGAAAAAAGGGAACATCTATCGTGCAAGAAAGATGAAACAACAAAATTCTAGAAATTAATGGGATGTCACTGCCAAAGCCTAGTTTTTCCTGTGTTGTAAATATATGTTACTGTCCTGCCTGCTAAGATGAATCATATCTGATTCTCCTATTGTTCAACTTCCATGTCCTACTTATAATTTTTTTCTTGCTGCTGTTGCTAAGTCGCTTCAGTCATGTCTGACTCTGTGCGACCCCAGAGACGGCAGCCCACCAGGCTCCCCCGTCCCTGGGATTCTCCAGGCAAGAACACTAGAGTGGGTTGCCACTTCCTTCTCCAATGCATGAAAGTGAAAAGTGAAAGTGAAGTCGCTGAGTCATGTCCGACTCCTAGCGACCCCATGGACTGCAGCCTACCAGGCTCCTCCATCCATGGGATTTTCCAGGCAAGAGTACTGGAGTGGGGTGCCATTGCCCTCTCCGAATTTTATTCCTAATACTACACAATTAAGAGCTGGGTGGTGGAGGGGTTGGAAGCTTGGAAAGTTATCAGGGAATCACATTTGAGCATTAGTTTAATTAGAGTTTTTCCTCCTATCCATAGGAACAGAAATTTTGATTAGTGTGGACTGTGGGGGGGAAGGTTAGGAGAGCCAAGGAGAGTAATTTAGAACAAGGGGCATGTGTGGGCAGAGTGGGATTGAGCAGCTGGTCTAGAGTGACACTTTGGGGCTTATGGGAAACCAGAGTGAAATATGATGGCACCTAAGGGATTGAAGTTAAAAGTCAAAACAAAACAAAAGAAAAAGGGCTATTTTGCAACCTTATGTGTGGTTGAGCAGTGTGTGACTTTTGTTTTTTCATATCACGTTTAAATGCTTTTTCTATGTTGTCTGTACTTATCTGTAAACTTACTGGGGTCACAAGGTTAATGCACCCATTTCTTGAGAGGAATAGAATTATGAGATAATACAAAAAGAAACTTAGTTACTGCTGAGTTTTAAAAATTCCTTGAAATGGAAACCACAAAGGAAATTCTTAGTTGCTTCTCTCAGGGATGGCGGAAATTGGTAGGACAAGATACTCAGTTCTGGTTTTTGCTTTCATTCTCCGAAGACATTTCTGTGTTTCTTGGCTCCATGTCTGTATATGTGTGTATGTGTGTGTGTGTGTGTGTGTGTGTATTTCCAGAGACATGTAGCATATTCTTGAGCCAGACCACATGCCTATGAGTCAAAACTTCAGCCTGGGTTTGTCTTAAACCGTGAAGCTCTGGGTGTAACCTAACAGAATCTGGCAGGTTGTCTGAATAGTTCTTTCACCACTTGACCCAAAATATAGTAAATCAGATGACATATTGTTCCAATTTTACGTTAGTACTCATATTTTAATAAGGAAAGGAAGAGTGTGTTCTATCAAGATTTTCAAATACCAACAAAATCTAGCTTCAGATCCAAACTATTACAGAATTGAATATTGGAGTAAATTTGCTTTTTTGTTTTATGTATGTCGGTATTTTGTATGTCCGTATTTTAGCATTTGCTATGGATTGCACTGTACACCCATTCCCCCAACACACACACTCCAAATACATATTTGGAAGTCCTAACTCTGCAATGTGGTCATATTTGGATATAATTAGATTTAGATGAAGCCGTGAAGGTGGAAACCCTTTGTGGGATAATGATGGGCTTAGAAACCTTGTAAGGAGAGAGAGAGAGAGAGAGAGAGACAGCAGAGGTCACTTTCTGCCATGTGAGGACCCAGGACACACAGGAAGTCATTTGCACATGAATAAGGAAGAGGGACCTGATCAGAAACCTAACTGTCCAGCACCTTAATCTTGGATTTCTCAGCCTCAGGAACTATAAGAAATAAATGTCCATTGTTAAACCATCCGGTCTATCATATTTTGTTACAGCAGCCTGAAATAATATAGAATGGTCAAGTTTGGAAGCTTCATTTAAAGTTAATACAAGAAACTGAATGTCTATATAAGTAATAGTAGTAGTAACAATGATAATGATGTGATAATGGAACTTTATGACTTATCCTTTCTGTCTTGCTAAAATGCCTGGGGCAAAGTAAATTAAGATGAAGGTGAAATTTTATTATTCCTTCTAAGTGAATGTGGTGCTATAGACATTGAGCACAGGCACCATTCTCAGCTCTGCTGTCTGTAAGAGGAATTAAAACTTTTTGCACCCCTATTTTTTAAAAAAAGACAACATATATTACAAAGGGGAAAACACCATATATTTCTGCTCCTTATAGATCCAGTTATAGAATTTCAATTAGGTTAGGTGACTATTCTAGTCACTTACCTGGTTAGTGACAAGGCTCCCTCCTCCCAGCCCAAGGAAAGTTCTTTCAGTCTCAGCATAAAAGCTTAACTGTATCCCTATGATGTTTTTCTCAGAAATATTTTGTCTGTGCTCAGAATTCATTAAGACCTAATTAGAGCTAAAAGAGGCAAGATGAATTAAAGAGATTTGGGGTTTCTTTCAAAAGCCTGAAGAGACTTTCTTTCCCTGCTTTCTGCTAACACATCTCTTCCCAGGAGGCAATAGGCACTGAACTGCCTGTTGGGGTGGAATGGGACTAAGAAAATGAATGGGACGAGGCTTTTCTAAACTTGATTCTCCCCACTGTCTAAGGGATATTTTAAGGATGACTTATCTCTCAGCAGCCCTGTCCATCTGTTTCTTTCTTTCTATACTTACATACACTTCAACTTCTCCTAAAAGGAGGAAGCCATCATTCAATCCTGTCTCCACTTGGAACTCTTAATTCCTGACTCTGTTTTTCGTTACTAAAGCTTTGGGAATCATAACAGACATGCACCAAGTGTTCACTAATTGTCAGACCATATTCTCAGGGCTGTACTGGTCTGCTACTTAAACCTGACAACAATCCTAGGAGCTAGGATCTATTAATATGCTCCTTGTATAGATAAGGTAACTGAGGCTGAGGTGTTTAACTAACTTGTCAAACTTCTCACATTGGAGAGTCTTGAACTTCAAAGCACATGCTCTTGACTCCTGCCTTTCTACATGTGTGTGTTATACTGCTTACTACCCTTTCTCATCCTGTTGACACTTATCTTTCCATTTCTAAACTACTGTACTTGTCCCTTTATCAAGTTCGTCTCAATATTGGCCTGAAATCAGCCAGTTGTATACATCGAAAGGTATAAGATGAATAGAAAGGATACATATTTTACATTCCAATTATTTAAATACTAGATTCCAAGTTGTTTTTGTTCCTTAGTCGCTCAGTCATGTTCAACTCTTTGGTACCCCATGCACTGTAGCCCACCAGGCTCCTCCATCTATGGGATTTTCCGGCAAGAATACTGGAGTGGGTTGCGACTTCCTTCTCCACAGGATCTTCCCAATCCAGGGATCAAATCCACATCTCCTGTGTCACCTGTATTGCAGGCAGATTCCTTACCCACTGAGCCATCAGGAAAATCAACACTATAATTCCATGTGAAGATTTGGAAATAACCTGTTGAATAAATGTGAATAAATGCTGAGAAACTTGGAGCATGCATTAGTTGAAATGCTATGTGCCATTAATAATGCTTAAATTAGAATACTAATTAACTAAGCTGGAAGCAATAAAACCACCATGAAGTAAAAACAAAAACTCACAAAAACCCATCCCATAGAGAGGAATGTTAAAAAAAAAACCCAGCAAAATATAACAGTGATTATCTTTCAATAATAGATCTTGGTGAGATATTTCTGTGTCCTCTTAGTTTTTAGTAGTATCTAAGTTTTTCATTCTTGTTTAGTAGCTAAGTTGTGCCCGACTCATTTTTGACCCCATGGACCCCAGCCTGCCAGACTCCTTTGTCTGTGGGATTTCCCAGGCAAGAATACTGGAGTGTAGCCACTCCCTTCTCCAACCCTAGGATCAAACCTGTGTCTCCTGCATTGGCAAGTGGATTCTTTCCCACTGAGCCACCAGGGAAGCCTTAATACTTGAATAGTGGAAGGACAAAACACTTTCGAAATCTTGTAGAAATAGTATATGTACAACAGCTGAGATATCATGATTCGTAGTCAGCAAATACCTGTGGTTTCAGGTAAATAATTTCTTTGCATCTCAGTTTCCTCATTTGTAAAAAGAGCACAAGGGACTAAATATTAATTACAACTCCCATATATCATGCTGTAACTTTCATTTACAGGAACTCTTAAAATCTTCCATGTAGCCATGAAAAGTAGACAATATGAGCTAACTTTTTATGGATGAAAAAGTTGAATTTCTGAGCACTTAAGAAATGAACATTGTGTGGTAAAGACCAAAAATCAAAACCATGTATTTCCAAAGAGGATACCTAAAATCTGCTCCATCACAAATATTTTATATGCTATGTTCATATAGTTCTTATTACTTATGACCTCCTTTCTGCATGTCATTCTTTGGACTATTACCTTCAAATTCCTTCCAGCTTTTGGGTCTTGTTCAATTGATTCTTTCCCATTTATGCTAGCAATTCCCAAGTATCTTTCCTATTTCTCCAAAAAACTTTGTTTAATCACCCCAGCTGACTGTATCTTTTCATCACTTTTGGCACGTACACAATGAGGATGTGAAGACCTTACATGTTCGTGCCTGCTCTAACTTGGTTAACAATAAGGACTATATCTTTTGTTGATATTGTATTTAACTCTTAGACACACACTTTACCAATTGCAAATCGCTAGACAGGTCAGCATATTTTAACTTGGGTTTTGCAGATTATAATAATTTGGAGGATGATACTGCGCATTGTTTTGACGTCCCCATAAAGGAGCATATATGTTCTGTAAACTTTCAGTGCCTGTATGGTAGGCACCATTTTCCTCCTTTTATTCTCCAATTACCCTGGAAGTCCTACATAGAAGTTAAGGTACTGATCGCCAGAAAAGTGTGTTTTAGTTGCTCAGTTGTGTCTAACTCATTGCAACCCCATGGACAGCTTTCCAGGTTCCTCTGTCCATGGAATTCTCTAGGCAAATATACTGGAGTGGGTTGCCATTTCCTTCTCCAGGGCATCTTCCCAACCCAGGGATTGAACCTGGGTCTCCTGCATGAAGGTGAATTCTTTACCTTCTGACCCACCAGGGAAGTCCTGAACTGCAGAAAAGACACCACCAACCCTACTAACCAGAGATCAAGTTGCCAACATCCATTGGATCATCAAAAAAGCAAGAGAGTTCCAGAAAGACATCTATTTCTGCTTTATTGTCGTTGCCAAAGCCTTTGACTGTATGGATCACAACTGTGGAAAATTCTGAAAGAAATGTGAATACCAGACCACCTGACCTGCTTCCTGAGAAATCTTTAAGTAGGTCAAGAAACATCAGTTAGAACCAAACATGGTACAACAGACTGGTTCCAAATCAGGAAAGGAGTACATCAAGGCTGTATGTTGTCACCCTGCTTATTTAACTTATATGCAGACTACACCATGCAAAATGCCAGGCTGAATTAAACACAAGCTGGAATCAAGATTGCAGAGAGAAATATCAATAACCTCAGATATGCAGATACCACCACCCTTATGGCAGAAAGTGAAGAAGAACTAAAGAGCCTCTTGATGAAACTGAAGGAGGAGAGTGAAGAAGTTGGCTTAAAACTCAACATTCAGAAAACAAAGATCATGGCATTTGGTCCCATCATTTCATGGAAAATAGATGGAGAAACAATGGAAACAGTGACAGACTTTATTTTCTTGAGCTGCAAATCACTGCAGATGGTGATTGCAGCCAGAAAATGAAAGACGCTTACTCCTTGGAAGAAAAGCTATGACCAACCTAGGCAGCATATTAAAAAGCAGAGACATTACTTTGCCAACAAAGGTCTGTCTAGTCAAAGCTATGGTTTTTCCAGTGGTCATGTATGAATGTGAGAGTTGGACCATAAAGAAAGTTGAGTGCTGAAGAACTGATGCTTTTGAACTGTGGTGTTGGAGAACACTCTTGAGAGTCCCTTGGACTGCAAGGAGATCCAACCAGTCCATCCTAAAGGAAATCAGTGAATCCTGAATATTTATTGGAAGGACTGATGCTGAAGCCGAAACTCCAATACTTTGGCCACTGATGCGAAGAACTGACTCATTGGAAAAGACCCTGATGCTGGGAAAGATTGAAGGCAGAAGGAGAAGGGGACAACAGAGGATTAGATGGTTAGATGGCATCATCGACTCAATGGACATGAGTTTGAGTAAGCTCTGGGAGTTGGTGATGAACAAGGAGGCCTGGCATGCTGCAGTCCATGGGGTCGCAAACAGTCGGACGTGACTGAGCGACTGAACTGAACTGANTAGATGGTTAGATGGCATCATCGACTCAATGGACATGAGTTTGAGTAAGCTCTGGGAGTTGGTGATGAACAAGGAGGCCTGGCATGCTGCAGTCCATGGGGTCGCAAACAGTCGGACGTGACTGAGCGACTGAACTGAACTGAACCCTACTAACCCGGCAAAGAATATGCTCATGTGGATGTTTATCCATCACCGTCTCAACTGGCAACCCTCATGCCACTGCCTTCTCTCTCTTGGCTTTGAAAACTCTTAAGACCAGTGCTACCATTATTTTGTTGTCTTGGTCTTCCTTAGAGAGTTTAGTTTTTATTACAATAGTTTTGCTGTTGCATCCCTTCCTGTGTCTTTGGTAATTGTAATGGAGGAAAATCTAAATGACCTAATACTGAACATCACATCTGCCCTGTGTAACCTTGGCCCACATTCCCATAACTGACCTAGCCCTTTTGGACTCTCATTCACCTTTTGATAAGTTATGGGAGATGCCTTATCTCTTCATAATCATTCAATCAATTACTCAACACATAGTTATTGAACGTTCATTATGTGCTAGGCACTGACCAAGGTTTCGATCACAGATCAAGAATGAGACAAAGTCCTTTCCTCCTTTTGAAGTTTATATGCAGAAGGAGAACCCAGATATTAAGCAAGTGAGCATATACAACTTGTAATGATTGCCACTTCATACAAAACACAGAGAGGAGGCTGCCCTGATTCAATAGAGAGGCAAAGGAAGTTAAGAGTTTTCATCCTGGGAAGTGACAAGGTGAAGTTGGACAGAGAGAGGAATTCTAAAGATTTTAAAGATTCAGGTGGAAGCACAGTAGATCCAAAACATCTGTGTGGAAAGGAGTTCAGCAAGGAAAGGAAGTTCAAGGCAGGTAGGGAGAAGGCAACGGCGCCTTAACAGATTATAATCACAGGGAATTACAGAGTTCAACGCTTTGATTTAATATTATTTAGAGTGNTTCTTTGGAAGGAATGATGCTGAAGCTGAAACTCCAGTACTTTGGCCACCTCATGCGAAGAGTTGACTCAGAAAAGACTCTGATGCTGGGAGGGATTGGGGGCAGGAGGAGAAGGGAACGACCAAGGATGAGATGGCTGGATGGCATCACGGACTCGATGGAGGTGAGTCTGAGTGAACTCTGAGAGATGATGATGAACAGGGAGGCCTGGTGTGCTGGGATTCATGGGGTTGCAAAGAGTTGGACACGAGTGAGTGACTGAACTGAACTGAACTGAGTTAAATTCACCCTTTCCAGTCCATTTTAGTTTGCTGATTCCTAGAATGTCGACATTCACTCTTGCCATCTCCTGTTTGACCACTTCCAATTTGCCTTGGTTCATGGACCTGACATTCCAGGTTCCTATGCAATATTGCTCTTTACAGCCTTGGACCTTGCTTCTATTACCAGTCACATCCACAACTTGGTATTGTTTTTGCTTTGGCTCCATCCCTTTATTCGTTCTGGAGTTATTTCTCCACTGATCTCCAGTAGCATATTGGGCACCTACCAACCTGGGGAGTTCCTCTTTCAGTAGCCTATCATTTTGCCTTTTCATACTGTTCATGGGGTTCTCAAGGGGAAGAATACCAAAGTGGTTTGCCATTTCCTTCTCCAGTGGACCACATTGTGTCAGACCTCTCCAGTGAGTGTGTAGTGGTATCTAATCATGATATTATTTTCATTTTCCTAATAATATTGAATATTTTTTCATATACTTATTTGACATTTATGCATTGCCTTTGGTGAGGTGTCATTTAAATCTTTGGCTAATTTTTCACTTGGGTTTTGTTTTCTAATTAGTGAGTTGTAAAATCTCTAATAAATTCTGAATATAAGTCTTTTATCACTACACATTTTACTAACATTTTCTCCCAGTCTGTGACTTTCAATTTATTGAGTGTCTTTTAGTGGGACAAATGTTTTTAATTATGATGAAGTTCATTTCTTCATTGTTTTGTGGTTTGAGATTTTTCTGTCTTATTTAATAAACATTTACATAGCTTAAGATCACAAACATTTCCCCCCATGTTTTGTTTAAGATGGTTTATAGCTTTAGCTTTTGTATATTTTTTCAGTTTTTATATTTATTTTTTATAGCTTTTATTTCTAGCTAAGTGATCTATGTAGAGATAATTGTTGTATATGGTATGAAGTGAGAACCAAGATAAACATATGTATTTATACATATGTATATCTTGTGTGTGTGTGCGCACTAAGTCACTTCAGTAGTGTCTGACTCTTCTTAACTCGATGGACTTTATCTCGCCAGGCTCCTTTGTCCATGGGATTTTCCAGGCAAGAATATTTGCATGGGTTGCCATGCTCTCCTCCAGGGGATCTTCCTGACCTAGGGGTTGAACCCATATCTCTTATGTTTCTTGCATTGGCAGGTGTATTCTTTACGACTAATGCCACCTGAGAAGCCCCATGTATATTGAATATGGATATACAAGTTTTTTTGTAACCTTTGTTGAAAATACAATCTTTTAACTACTGAATTGACTTTGTACTCTAATTGATATTAAAGTACCTATCAAATTACCTATGTATGTGTGGACTTCTTTCTCAAGTCTTTTCTCTGTTCTAGTGCTCATAAGTCTATCTTTTGATAATGTGATACTCTCTTGACTACTGTAAACTTGTATGAAGTTTTTATTTTTTAAATTATGTTGGTTATTTTAGGTGCTTTGAATTTTCATATAATTTTAAGAAAGAGTTTATGAATTTCTTCAAAAGAAAGTCTTCTGAAATCTTGATTGAGATTGAGTTGAATCTGTAGATCAGTTTGAGGAAAAGACACCTTTTAACACTACTGATTTCCAGACCAATAAACAGGAGATATCTCTAGATTTATTTAGATCTTTTAAACATTCAACAATGTTTTATAGTTTTCAGTTAATATGTTTTGCATTTTTTGGTTAAATTGACTCAGAAATATTTTCTACTTTTGATGTTATTCTTAATGGTTTTAATTGTTGGTTACTGAACTCCAGTATTTGGGCCACCTGATGCAAAGAATTGACTCACTGGAAAATACCCTGAGGCTGGGAAAGATTGAAGGCAGGAGGAGAAGGGGACAACAGAGGATGAGATGGTTGGATGGCATCAGTGACTTGTTGAACATGAGTTTGAGCAAGCTCCAGGAGTTGTTGATGGACAGGGAAGCCTGGTGAGCTGCAATCCATGGGGTTGCAAAGAGTTGGACATGACTGAACGACTGAACTGAGCTGAATAATATATAATAGCATAGTATAATAGCATAATTATTTTTGTATATTGAACTGTGATTTGTGATATGATTACATAACTTATTAGATCTAGCTTTTATGTGGATTTCTTGAAGTTTTCTACTTAGATAATTATGTTATCTATTAATAAATACAATTTTATTTAATACATATTTGCAAAAAGTCAGTTATGCTGCTGCTGCTGCTAAATCACTTCAGTTGTGTCCGACTCTGTGCGTCCCCATAGGTGGCCTCCCATGAGGCTCCCCCGTTCGTGGGATTGTCCAGGCAAGAACACTGGAATGGGTTGCCATTTCCTTCTCCAATGCATGAAAGTGAAAAGTGAAAGTGAAGTCGCTCAGTCGTGTCTGACTCATAGTGATCTCATGGACTCAGCCTACCAGGCTCCTCCATCCATGGGATTTTCCAGGCAAGAGTACTGGAGAGGGGTGCCATTGCCTTCTCCAGAAAAGTCAATTATATACTTGTCAAATGTCTATTTAACAAATATATTCTTATTATATATTGCAATTAATGTCAAAAGAAATTTGTCAAATGTTTGTTTAACAAAAATTCTTGTCATTTAATATACTTTAATTATGATAGGATTTTTTTCTTTTTCATATCATAAGTTACAGTGATTTTCTAATCATAAACTAGCCTTGAGTGTGAACAAACTCTGCTTGGCAATGATGTGATAAATTGAAGAGGAAGAAGCTATTGCTTGTTTTAATGATTCTGTGCCCTGTATGTGATTTTCACTTAGTAAATATTTACTTTTAAATATAGTCAATTAAAATAAGTGAATGCAAACTAGGAAAGACATTTTTTGAAGGGTTAGACTTAGAGAAAGTATAACTTTTCAGGCTTTCCTGAAGTGGTGCCTTTTTGCAGAATTGTGCAGTTTTTTGTGTGTGTTATAAATTTCCTTAAATTCAGAAGTAGATAATTTAGACCAAATAGCCTATGCAACTCATCAAACAAATACGAAAAGACAAAGATGACAATTTTGCTATTCATTATTTTTTATCATTTTCATCCCATATATAATGGATATGTACATAAATTGTATATATTCACACAAATAAGTCAATTTATCTCTCCTCTCTGTCATTCTCTCTGTCTTTCTGTCACATACACAAGCACATTGCTGCCACAACATGTTCACTAACACATACTCACAAGCACACACATGTAGGCAAATAAAAAGTACCTTAATATATTGGTGAGCTTCTCTGTCAATGGGATTTCCCAGACAAGAATACTGGAGAAGGTTTTCATTTCTTTCACCAGGGGATCTTTCTGACCCAGGGATCAAACCTAGACTCCTGCACTACAGGTGGATTCTTTACAGTCTGAGCCACAGGCAAGCTCTAATATATTGGTCACTTAAATGACAAACCCAACAACTTGCAAACTAGAGGCCAAGCAAAGCTCTCAGAGCCACCAAACTGAATTAAATTTTGTCAGTGATTTTCCTTTTCATGTTTTTTTGTCATGCTCTTATATAACATGTATAACCTTTATGTATAAGGGAGAGAATGTGATATAACTGTTCAGAGCAAGTTTTGCTATGTGACTAATCTTTGCATCATGGGTTAAACAAAGTAATTTAGCATGAGGAAGTGAAACTCAGCCATAGGTGCAGAGATGGGAGGATCTGAGTGAGACAGCATGAAGGGAAAGATTACAAAAAGCAGACAAAGAACTGAAAAGTGTAGCAGCTGGGGCTGCTCAGTGATTGCATACTATTGTGCATGATTCATGCTCCTGAGTATAATCACAGAATTTTAGCACAGCCTAATAGCCTATGTTCAAGATGATGAAATGGAGTCATTAAGAATAAGTTACGTCTGATCAGGATACTCTGCTCAACAACCCATGGCAGTGTATAATCCATTTTAAAAAGCTGTCCATTAAAATAGTTAAAAATATTTTGGCACTTTTTGGAGTAAGCTTTCTTCCTCTTGGGAAATTCACTTGGGAAATACACTTCAACATCTCTTTGTTCAGTTATGCTGCTTAAATGAGGAGTTTGATATATTCCGGAGCAGTCACCACCACTCAGGGTAAGGGTCACACGGTCCATATACTGCCAACCTAAGGAGATGCTCTTCATATAAACTTTCAGTTTAATGGTACTCCCCTCTCCAGAATTGTGCAATATTGCGGCCCTGTTTACAGGGGCCAGAATGGAATATTTCTGTTTTGTTCCCTTTCAATATCCTCAGTGCTAGGACTTAATGCATGGTTCATAGTAGATACTTAGTAGCACTTAAAAGAATTAATTATGGATGAATACAAAGGTAACTAAATATAAACAGTAACAGTTAGAAACAGAATGTTTGAAGAAGTAGTTATCAGAAGAATAAATACTTCATTAAATACTCATTTTTTAAATGACCAAAACATTCAGGATATCCTATGTAAGTGAGAGCAGAACATGTGATTTAAAAGTAATAGGGGGCTTCCCTGATGGCTCGGTGGTAAAGAGTCCACCTGCCAATGCAGGAGACATGGGTTGGATCCCTGATCGGGAAAGATTCTACATGTCATGGAGCAAGTAAGCCTGTGCGCCACAACTATTGAGTCTGTGCTCTAGAGCCCAGAAGCCGCAACTACTGAAGCCCACAATCCCTAGAGCCCATGCTGCATAACAAGAGAAAGCCTCTGCAATGACAAACCGGTGCACTGCAAGCAGAGAGCAGCCCGTTAGCCGCAACAGAGAAAAAAATCCATGCAGCAACGAAGCCCCAGCACAGCCAAAAATAAACAATTTTTTAAAAATAAAGGGAATAGGGAAATGTCTATAAGGAAAAGGAAAGAACTGGGAAAACTTCAGCTTCGTGAGTGTCTTGGAGGAAAGCTTATGGTTTCCTCTAGGTTCACCTTCGCCTGCTAGGATTGGCCCTGTCTTTACTGGCCAAAAGTGGAGCCCAACGTGGCTCTCTGCATTCCCAGGACTGGATCATGGAGCATCATATGGACAAGGCTTACCCTTCTCATTCTCTGCTCCTAAAATCTCAGTCTATTGTAAACTGATTCTGTGGTGATGTTGAACTGTGTTTAATTTACCTTGTCAGTTCTAGTTTCCTACCATACATAGAGAGCATTTAGCCAAGATGATGATACTAATGATGACCAACACATTGAATTTGAAATCTGGGGATTAAAATTCTACATCTGGCTAAATCATCTATGCTAACATAAATGATATTATATTTGGAAAAAAAACTTTGTATTTGCCTTCTATCTTTTGTTTATCTACAAGGTTAGTAAAACTTCAGCATTATTGTACTGTTATGGGTAGCAATTAAGCAATTTAGAATCCAGTGTTTTCATACTTCATGATGAATAAAATGCCACCCACTCTATGAGACATATTAAAAATTAACCATTTTTGCAATTTTAAAGTTGATTGATTTCTTTAAAGGCACACTGGGATACCAGCCAAGCACAAAAATTCATACATAGTCATTAGATATGTGCATTGGCTTCAAAGGTATGTTGACGAGAACAAGAGAGCAGATTAAGAAAACATTTTTATGGCATCTTGGAACTCTTATCTATTATAAAGTCTAAAACAGTTTCAAAAATCATATAAAGGATATCCTATAAAGGATAGGGCCGATGGTCAGCTTGTCAGATGTAATGGTTTTCTCATATTGGTCATTAATCTTTATTTCAGCAGTAATCACAGACCACCATAAATTCTAAATACCCATGGAGTTTCTTGGTCTGATATTATTCTGCAGCTTAATGCCCAAGCATTAAAAATAGACCAAGAATTTGAGAATTTGTTTTCTTTTAATCAGTTGCAATGTAAAATGTTTATGAATCTCAATCTTGAAAAACAATTTTAATGTGACGAAGTACTTTGGAACACTTTAAAAAGCCTTGACAGGATTGAATTACATCCTTTATAGTGGAATTGACAGAGGGACTTTTTAAAAAGCCGTATTTAGCTGTAAAGTTTTGCAAGATTATGTTTAAGGTGCAACTTGAAATCAACTTCCAGATGTCTCATTAATAGATTATGACTAGTTCACCCATGAATCACCAGCATGTCATTCTTTTTCCGCATTGAAGTTTCCTGCAAACTAAGGAAATACCAGAGTCCTCTGTTCTCTTGGGTCTTTTATTATAGGATCCACTCAGTCTGTACTGCCTCTTGATAATGAAAGCCAGCATTAGAAGATAGGCCATGCTTCCATTGGGGTCAAAATCTTAGTAATTGGCCCTAATTACTCTGGAATATTATATCCCAGGTTTAGGCTTCTTTCCATCGTCCGTATTGTATTCATCAATCATGGTTTTCTGTCATAACTTGGCAAGAGTTTCTAGAATGCTGTATATTGTTAAAACAATCCTACGTTTCCTGAAATAGACATTCTATGTGTCCAAGGGTGAAGAAATCTTTGGAGAAGTTCTTTCTTCTTGAATTAAGTAGTATATAAAAAAATACTTTTAATAATAATCATATGCTAAATATCTAGACCAATAATTCCTTTAAATCTTTTGAATCAACTACTTTCATTGCATGTGGACTGTTTCAGTAAAATAATGAGGAAAATTTCAAACATTATCTGACAGAAAGTTGATGATATAATGAAAACACAGCATTACCTTATATCAAAGCAGTTTATTTGGAAAATTAATAATATTTTCAATTCAGAACTTATGATTAAGACAGAGCTATTTGTATAGCCTTTGGGAAATTCTTAATAGTTACTATTGGTTAATTATTGGTCTTTCCCGGTGAGTGTGTGCTCAGTTGCTTTTGTCGTGTCTGACTCTTTGTGACCCCATGGACCCCACAAGGTTCGTCTGTCCATGGGATTCTCCAGGCCAGAATACTGGAATGGGTTGCCATGCCCTCCTCCAGGGGATCTTNTGGTCTTTCCCGGTGAGTGTGTGCTCAGTTGCTTTTGTCGTGTCTGACTCTTTGTGACCCCATGGACCCCACAAGGTTCGTCTGTCCATGGGATTCTCCAGGCCAGAATACTGGAATGGGTTGCCATGCCCTCCTCCAGGGGATCTTCCCAACCTGGGGATCAAACCCACATCTCCTGCGTCTCCTGCATTGCAGGCAGATTCTTTACTGCTGAGCCACTCTGGAAAGCTCCGATCATTCCCTAGTAAGTCACATTTGTTAAATTTACTGAAGAAGAAAATGGGACATCTGTCTGACAAAGCAGAAGTGGAACCATAGATATCATTCTCTTGACTTAATACTGTTCAGGCCCCAGGGAAATATTTCTCTCCATCTCTTGTTCTTTGTATGAAGAAGAAAGGGGAGTACATCCTATTGCTATGAATGTTGTAAAGGTTTATGGGTTTTGCTTCTGCTGGCAGCAGAGACAGACACAGCTCATGCATTTAGAAGGCATATTTGTCAAGGCTGGAAAATACAGCAGACTTTATGTAGGTGTTTGGTTGCTTGACTTGTAAGTTAAATGTTTAGCCTCTATTTGTACTTCATCTGCCTCAGTTCCCGCCTTCATATATCTGACTCCTCCCCTCTTGCCAATTTCTTCTCTCAAAGCCTGCCTCTCTCTAAACGCTTTATCTACAACACCTTTATCTCTCATTCAGTTTTCACTGGTTGTTCCTTCCTTGGAATCACTCTTGTCTTGTGGGTAAAAAATTTTCATCTTCAAGAATCTATTTGAGTTAGCACTTCTTTGAAATTTTCTCAAGAACCCCCGCTTCAACATGGGTTGATCTTAAATAATAGTTAAAATATGAAATGCTAACATTAAGTGCTAATACTAAGTCCTAAAATATTAAGTGCTTATATATATTAATATATTAGGCTATTATATATAGGCATATATATGTGCTCAGTGCTTGGTTGCTTCAGTCGTGTCCAACTCTTTGTCATCCCATGAACTGTAGCCCTCCAGTCTCCTCTGTCCATAGCATTCTCCAGGCAAGAACACTGGAGTGGGTTGTCATGCCCTCTTCTAGGGGATCTTCCCAACCCAGGGATCAAACCTGCATCTCTTGAGTCTCTTGCATTGGAGACATATGCATGCATAGGCACAGGGCCTGGCACAGAGCAATAACTCAATATGTTTCCTTTTTAAAAATTAGTTCTTCTTGTTAAGTTTAGTTATCCTCTCCTTACCCTCATCTCACCCTCTCTCCCCCATACTAGGTTAGTTAACACTATGTTTCCAAAGCATTCTGTACTCCCATATCAGATTTTTAACACTCATATACTCAATTAATATTTGTCTTTCTGTGTATGTCTCATTCATTCTTTTAAACCAAGAATCCAGTATTAAGCTGAATTAACAAATTAGTTTCCAGAGGGAAAATAGGAGATGGTATTTGCAGAAATATGTGACAGCCTGGAATACAGAAGTAGAAATGGGGACAATGGATAACATTACAGGATTTTAAAATAAAATTAAAAAGCTATGAGGAATGTACAATAAATATTTACAAAAATAAAAGAAGGGGCATTTGAGGCATTTTCTTTGATACTCCAATGGGATATTTATCTGGACATGGTAGGGAATTGTTAAATGAATGCGTTTACTCCTTTATCCTTTTACTCCAGTTCCATTAGAGATACTCAGCTGCCTCATCAGCTGCCAAAACATCTTCTTCAAAGTCAGTGTGCCTTGTGTATATCTTCTTCAAGAAAAAAAAAAAAAAAAAAAGCTCTCATTTAAGCCCGAGATAATTCTTTTTATTGTCTATATCTGGCATATAATAGGTGTTTAACAAATAGTGTAAAGTATTGCCCTTCCAAACAATAATATAACTGTAAAAATATGCATGCATATGATCACTTCTGTTAAAAGAAGTTTGATTTAAACATTTTAATGGAGGTTCAGGATACTATTCTTAACCCTGGCCAGCTCGCATATGGAATTAGTAATGCAGTAGCTTTGGTTTACCTCGTATCTTAAGAGCACACCACCTCTTGATAGCATAGAAATATGAAGTATTTCTATGACAACATACAGATAAACAAGGCTTCCCAGGTGACTCAGTGGTAAAAATTTTGCTGCCAATACGGGAGACTCAGGAGACACAGGTTCAATCCTTGTTGAGAAGATCCCCTGGAGTATGAAATGGCAACTTTCTCCAGTATTCTTGCTTGGAAATGTCCATGGAGAGGAACCTGGTGGACTGCAGTCCATGGGGTCAGAGACTTGGACACAACTGAGCACACATAGGTAAATAAACAAGGGAGCCGGTCATCAAAACTATCTAGTTTCTATGGATTGATTTTACTGATTATATTCTTAGCTGAGTCATAGGAAGCCTCTCATATTGCTTTTGACAACAGAATTTCTCTTTTTAGAAAATACTTTTTAGACCCTCTGGAAAAATGTTGAAATATGTCACGTGAGAAGACAATTATAATGACTGAATTTCAGTGAAATCTTTCTTGTCTCTTTCTATACTTTATCCACTCAATTTATAAAATATAAGAAGTTTATCCAATTTCTTCACTTTTCTCTTTTCATTAAATTTAATAGTTATAATCAACCAATTATATTAAAAATCAAGAAATGAGTATCCACCCATTAAAAAGACCTTTTCTTACTCTAGGGCTGGCAAAAATTAGNTCTGGCATATAATAGGTGTTTAACAAATAGTGTAAAGTATTGCCCTTCCAAACAATAATATAACTGTAAAAATATGCATGCATATGATCACTTCTGTTAAAAGAAGTTTGATTTAAACATTTTAATGGAGGTTCAGGATACTATTCTTAACCCTGGCCAGCTCGCATATGGAATTAGTAATGCAGTAGCTTTGGTTTACCTCGTATCTTAAGAGCACACCACCTCTTGATAGCATAGAAATATGAAGTATTTCTATGACAACATACAGATAAACAAGGCTTCCCAGGTGACTCAGTGGTAAAAATTTTGCTGCCAATACGGGAGACTCAGGAGACACAGGTTCAATCCTTGTTGAGAAGATCCCCTGGAGTATGAAATGGCAACTTTCTCCAGTATTCTTGCTTGGAAATGTCCATGGAGAGGAACCTGGTGGACTGCAGTCCATGGGGTCAGAGACTTGGACACAACTGAGCACACATAGGTAAATAAACAAGGGAGCCGGTCATCAAAACTATCTAGTTTCTATGGATTGATTTTACTGATTATATTCTTAGCTGAGTCATAGGAAGCCTCTCATATTGCTTTTGACAACAGAATTTCTCTTTTTAGAAAATACTTTTTAGACCCTCTGGAAAAATGTTGAAATATGTCACGTGAGAAGACAATTATAATGACTGAATTTCAGTGAAATCTTTCTTGTCTCTTTCTATACTTTATCCACTCAATTTATAAAATATAAGAAGTTTATCCAATTTCTTCACTTTTCTCTTTTCATTAAATTTAATAGTTATAATCAACCAATTATATTAAAAATCAAGAAATGAGTATCCACCCATTAAAAAGACATTTTCTTACTCTAGGGCTGGCAAAAATTAGCAGTAAAAATACAGGAGAAAAATAAGCATGTTAAGTAGAGATTACTTTAAGTCAAGTCTTCTAAAGACAGCTGTATCTACATGAGGTGACAGGTCTGTGAGTAATAGGACAAAACATTGAGGGACAGGTAAAAATAATTACAAGAGACTCAATAGCTTTTCAAAAAGTCTTTTCTTTAGCAACTCGTTATCTTGAAGAAAGTTATAAACTGTATTAGAAAACACTTCTACCTGAGTTGAAAATTGCTTCGAAAACTCTCAATGGAGCACTAGATGAGGTAAGCAAATTTAATGGTTTCAACCTTACAATTACATTTCCACTCTCTATGCTTCCACATTTCCCTAAGACATCCCAGTGAAATTACACAGAAACATAGCTGTGTAGCTAATACTCATAGCATAACTCATGTATGTGACACAACTGGTCTAAAAAAGGTTGATACATTAAACAGCAGAGGAATTAGTTTTTAAGCCATGTTAAAGGATGTGGTGGGAGAAAAAAACCAAACATCTGGAAAAGAACAGGTTGATTGAAATAGGTCTGCATGGTTTCAGAAATGGAAGATCATATTAGACTAATCTCCAAAAGAACTCTGAGAGTATTACTGCCAACATAGACAAAGGCAGTTCAAGGATGTAATACATTTGGATTTTCAAGGATCATATGAAAATGCTGGAGCTTAAAGGGTCAGTCTAGCAATGAGTTATCCTTTTATCCTTCCCATTGTTTTCAAAGATGAAGCTCTGGCTTGTTTTAGAGATACATAGGGACAGGCAGGAACATTTACATTCATTGTGCCTGCTATGTGCTGGGCTATGACTCATATTAGAGTGATATATCTTCATCCTAAGACGTCTGGTCTGGAAGCCAGGCAACTATTTTGACAACACAATAGAGACAAACACTAATCCAGACAGATTTTACATGATCTGTTTGAGATGTTTAAGGGGAATTTGAATTTTAAAATTAAAGCTGAGGATAGTCCTCATCCCCATCTAATGATGATGATATATACAGGAAGGCATATGGTGTTCTGCAGAAGCACTTTGTAGAAATACAAAAGAAATGATATAACCAGAATCCTAAAGCAAAATGTCATTTTGTACATTTTTTAGTTATTTGTAAAGCAACTTTGACTCTCTTAAAAGAAGCTTAAATCTTGTTGAACAGATAAGTAATTTAATGAGATTGGTGACAGCAATTATCACTTGAATCTAGCTGCATGATTTATGTTTAATCATAGAATCATAAGCTAGAAAGAATCATAGACTATAGTTCCAAGATTCTTGAAGTGTGTTTTATAATACAAAGTAAAAGTTTTTATGGTCAAATAGTTTAGAAATTAATGGGCTAAATGAAGTGAAACTGGGTTTTCTTCTTAAGGAAATTTCACTGAATTTACTCTCCCAATGTGTATTTTTTTCCCCCACAAACAGACAGCACATAGAAAGTCTAGCATAATGTTAACTGGAAGTGGCAAAAGTTGGCAGTGTTCCTTGTTCTGGGGGAAAGGATTCCAGTTTTTCACCACTGGGTGTGTTCCTGGCCATGAGTTTTTCATATATTGCCTTTGTCATGATAGGTTTCTTTTATTTCTGGTTCATTAAGTGTTTTTGTTGTGAAAAGATGAGGGATTTTGTCAAGTTTTTTTGTTGCATCAGTTGAGATGATTTGGGTCTTTTTTCCTTCATTCTGTTAAGGTGACATATCACATTGATTTTTGTCTGTTGACTCATTCTAAAATTCCAGGAGTGGATTCCACTTGGTCATGGTGTATAACCCTTTTAATGTACTGCTTTTGTTCGCTTGTATTTTGTTCAAGATTTTTTTTTTCTTTTTTTTTTTTAAATTTATTTATTTATTTATTTTTTAATTTAACTTTACAATACTCTATTGGGTTTGCCAAGATTTTTATGTTAATATTTGTGAAAGATATTTGTGATATTCTTGTGGTGTATTTGCCTGGCTTTGATCTCAGTGTAAAAGTTTTCAAAATACATTCTGGATTCAAAAAAGAGAGAGAGCATGGATTATAGTATTTACCAAAGTACTCTAACCATGCACACACTTAACAGGAACATGCACTGGAGAAGGAAATAGCAACCCACTCCAGTGTTCTTGCCTGGAGAATCCCAGGGACGGGGGAACCTGGTAGGATGCCGTCTATGGGGTCGCACAGAGTTGGACACAACTGAAGCCACTTAGCAGCAGCAGCATCAATGGGAACATGCAAGATTATGAACACGTCATGGGAATATGCACTGGAAAACTCTTTGGAAGATATTACTTTTGCCCAACTCCCTTATTTCGCAGAGACAGAATTAAGATTCAGTGGGTGAAATGATTTACACAGTCAAAAATCAGTTATAGTGAGCCAAGATTAAGAATCTTGCTTTTAGATTTTCAATCAGCACTCATTCTTTTAAACTATGGTCTTCAATTTGCATACACATAACTCTCAGAGAACTTAGGGATTTTCCTGACATATGTTGGTGTAGATAGTTTTAAGGGAATCTAGTGCCATATCTGTTTCTTAAAATTGATTTTTCTTAAGAACAAGCCTGTGAGTTGAGTTGATCATCGGGGCAGATTGCTTTCATCTTTCCTATAACATCTTCCAAGATACCCTTTCTTTTTATTTGATACACTGGGAAAAATTATTTACTTTTATGGAAAAGACATATGCTTTTAAGAAATTTACCTGGCTGTTATTGGCTATCCACAGAATTATAAAGAGTACTATTAAATGAAAAAGCTTGTTACTTCAGCTTACATAATATTGGTCTCATCAGTGTAATAGTTATTAACACCCACAGAACATAAACATATTTACATTTTGATGGCATTTGCCACTAATGTGCCATGGATTATTAATGGTCAATGAAGTGACCTGTATAAGTCATTATATTGCAAACTCAGTACCCACTGATTTCATGTATGTATCTACTACCTTTATTTCTATTATTTTCAATGAGTCTGTGTGCCTATCTGAGATTAGTCCTTCCATCTGTGTACTAAAGTCCCTCCTCTCCCACATACTAGAGGTATCACCTAAGTCTTTCTCTCTCTGTCTCTTGAATCTCTGTGTTGTACTATTCTCTTTCATATTAAAAACAATCCCCTCCAACTTTTATAATTAAAAAAAAAAACAATGCCCTTTTGATTCCACTGTTTTCTCCAGCTCTTTCTTCTTTTTCTATTGCCTTTATAGTAATAAATTCCCAGAGTTATCTATACTTATTGTCTCTGTTTTCTCTCTTCCAATCCTCTACAAAACTAATTGCCTTGTGTCTTTGATCCCTATAGCTTCAAAGCCACTCTTGTCAAGGTCATCCCAGTCTCCCCCATTAATAAATCTAATGGTTAATTCTCAACCCTTGTCTTACTTCAGGGCATTGGATATGGTTGATCACTTCCTTCTCTTTGAAATACTTTCTTCATTGAGCTTCCAGTACACCACATTTTCCTGTTTTGTGTGTGTGTGTGTGTGTGTGTGTGTGTGTTTTGTATGCCCCTTGCCACTCCTCAGAGTCCTTTTCTGAGCCCTTGACAGTCCCAATCTGTGGACATAGGGCTTACTTGTTTCTCTTCTTATCTGTAGTCACTTCTCATATGACTTCCTTTAGCTTCTCGGCTTTAAATACAATCTCCATGCTTATGACTTGCAGCCTTCTACACTGCCATCTGTGTTTTTTTTTCTTGATCTCCAGATTTGTATACTGTGATACCTACTTGACATCTGTACTTAAGTGGCTAAAAGACATCTCAGAATTTCCAAACACCCCATTTCCATTCTTCCTTTCCAATTGTTTTTCTTGCATTTAATCTGTTTCCACTAATGACAGCTCAGTCTTTCCAGTTTCTTATCCTTGATGATTCTCTTTCCTCATATCTCATATGCCCAACGCCATCGAGAAATCTTTTAAGCTCAAAATTCAAAATGTCTCCAAAATAAGACCGTTTCTTCTCACCTCCACTGCTGTCCTGGTTCCAGAAACTATCATGTCTTGCTCAGACTTTTATCTTTGTGCACCAACCCCCATCTTGCTTTCCCGTCCTTATCCAATGTCTGTCACAGCAGCCAGAGATGTCCTAGTAAAATATCCGGTTGAATAGTCCATGGCTATTTTTCTTAGAGAAAATCCTGAAGAGTTCGCAATAGCCTGCAAGACCCTACCTGACTGGGTTCTTACTAACTCTCCACTATTAATCTCCATTTCCTTTTATCTGCTCCAGCCAGGTAACTGTGGTGTTCTTTGTACATGCCAGGCTGCTCTCAGAGGAGGATGTTTATTCTTGCTGTTCCCTCCATCTGTAACACTTTTCCTCAGCAACCTCATGGCTCATTTCCTCACCTCTTTCTTGTCTGTTCAGATTTCATCTCTTCAGCGAGAGATCTTCCCTGATCACTGTGTTTAAAATAACAATAGTCTTCAGAACTTCCTCACACTCTTTGATGCTTTGTTTTTCTTCATATCATCTAGCACCTTCTAATGGAATTTACCTATTGTTCTACTTATTATGTGTCTCCACACAGTAGAATATGAACTGTGAGAAGACAAGCTTTCTTATGTGCTTTATTCACCATGGTATTTCAAATTGAAAAAAAGGAATGTTTGAAAAGATAAAATATGTACAGTATACCAACTTTGGAATAGTGAGTATATTTAGGGAGGGATGGTATGGAACAAAACTTGATGGAGGTAAACAAGTTTTATTTTTATTATTTGTAACATGTTCTTTTTCTTAATAATAAAGGACCCAATTATGGTAAGAGATCATTCTGATAACGTATCGATGATGCACACAAGGGTTTTAGTTGTATTTTTCCTTTGAAATTTCTGAATGTTTAAAACGTCTTATTATGTTTTAAAAGAACAATTTACTGTGAAAGGAGTGAGCACATCAGAAATGGAGCACATCTGAATGGCTGGAGTGTGGGTGAGGGAGAGGGACAGATATCAGGAGAGAAAAACAGGCAAAGAAAAGAAAGACAGTGGCGAGGCATAAGGTAGTAACGGTGGTACTAAGTGAGCTCATTTTATGAAAGCATGTTTTGAACAAACATCACAGTGCAGTGCTCCTCAACCTCAACCTGCATGGGAATCACAGAGGGATTTTGTTTTAATAAGCAAATTCCAAGTCAGTTGGTCTGGGAGCTGCTGTGGTTCTGCCCCTGTGGGACTCCCCCAGGCGATGCCCAGCACTGGTCCTCGATCGCTGGTAGAATCCCTGAGAGAGTGGAAGAAAATACAGGGTCCAACCCCTGAGATTCTGATTTAACTGCCATTGGATGTGGGCTGGCCTACATCCCAAAAGTGACTGCAAAGCACAGCAGACCTTAAGAACTACTCTAAGGGATCAAGGCCACGTGCCTTCCTGGCTCACCGCCTCTTGGGAGGACTCCTTCAAGGTGTCAACTTCCTGCTGTCAGCTGGGGGTTTTGTGGCAGAGGTCACTGAACTGTACCAACTGATGGAGCAGGGATTAGGACGCAAATGCAGACCTGGGCTGCTTACCTGACAGGTGTGCTTCTTCTGAAGGAGGCCTGGCTGGTCAACTGTTTCAGGAACCTGAATCACCTTTACAAGCAATGCAACAGTAGGGAACACACATGCTGACTTCGGAGAAGAAAACTATCAGAGATACTGCTGACTTGTCAGAGCTGTTGCCAGGCCATCAAATCAATCACTTAATCATTTCATTCATTTATTATTTTCCAAATGTACTGATGATCGGGCATGTGTAAGGCATATAATTTAATGGTGGAGAAGACAGAGTTTTTCTAGGCTTGGTAGGGCTTTCAAGCTTTAAGTTATGAGGGACAGAAAATTGTTATCCAATTGTGAATTATTGATAATATGGTAATTGTTCTATGCACATTCTGGGTACTGAAATCATGAGTAGTAGGGAGTGGAGGGCAAAGCTTGCTTGAAGAAACGACAGATAAACTGAGGTCTGAAGGGTGAGTGGTCATCAGGAGACCTGGGTCAGAAGCAGTGGGGAAGCGCTGTTGAATACAGAGTGTTAGCCTATTTCTCAGGACAGTTCGCAGATGTGTAAACAATTTTCTTTCTCTTTTTCCCCAACGTTTTTACAGAAAGCCTTTGGTAACAGCATTATCCCAAATGCTTCACTTTGTTTTTGGTTTTTTTGCAATTTGGAAAAGCCAGTCCATATCCGAGGAAGAAGTTTGAAACCAGTGGTTTCAGACAAGACAAAATGAGGAGAAGCTATAAGAAACATGGAAAGGAGGGACAGAGTTTGAGCTGAATGGAGATAATTGTTAAAAAGGAGTTGCAGTGGAAGGGAGGAAGAGATGAAGTGAAAAATGTGAGGAGTCTAGAACTAGTGAAGGCAACTTGAAGACAAGTGCATTAAGTCCAGTGAAAAATGGTGCTGCCCTTGACTAGGACATTTAAGAAGTCACTAAAGGGAAGCAGCCAGTTTGTAGAGGTGTTGTTACCACAGGGTTGTGGGACTGATTGGAGGGGTGATGTGGGAGAGGATGGACCTACAGATGGCTCTTAGAATTTAGACTGCTGTGCTCATTGGTAGGTTTCTGCTCTGTGTTTCGTGAGTTTTTAACCTCATAATCATAACCTCTTGACTATATTCCAAGTATCCAGTCTCTTTTATTATCTGATTACTTTTAATATCTAATAATTCTAGACTTTCAATGACATAAGTATCTTCAAGTACTTAGCATGAGAAACAGTAGGAAATCAAATTACATAGAAATTTTTTTAAATTGCCATTTCTTTAGTGAGGAATGGAATACTATATAAGTGGAAGCATGTTGCTGTTTGAAGAACATGTTTGAGGAATCCTGTTTGAATTCCTTTTGTCCTGTGATTCTTAGAATATGATGTTTCGGAGTCACTGGGCTAAGGCAGATCTGATGGTGAGATGCAGTTTTATGCTGAGGGGTGGAGGATGGGCATGCCAAAGACTTGGAAAAAATATTACCTACCCTGAGAACATCCAATCAAGATGATAATTTGGAACTCAAACAGAAATTGCCAAGAATATTGACAAAATAGCATGATAATCTCACATGGAATTTGTCTACATTAGTTAATCATGTTGTTCTGATACACTATAGTCCATGGGATTGCAAAGAGTCAGACATAACTGAGCGACTTTCACTTCACACTTCACTTCAGATACACTCATCAAATACAAAATCAATACTTAACTGAGATATCTTTTTCTGAAAGTGAAAGTCACTCAGTCGTGTCCAACTCTTTGCCACCCCATGAACAACTATATGGTCCATGGAATTCTCCAGGCCAGAATACTGGACTGGGTAGCCTTTCCCCTCTCCAGAGGATCTTCCCAACCCAGGAATTGAACCCAGGTCTCCCNTATCTCATTTGAAATTATCTCAGATATTTACTAAGACCCAGACTCGGATATTAAGATCTAGAAATATTCAATCTTAAGAGTTAACGTTTTATAATTTCCGAGAATTGTTGTTAATAAAGCCCTATCATATTTTTTAAAAGTCTGCTGTAAAAGAAGGTATTGTGAGTAGCGGCCTAATTTGAAGGGCTCAGGAAAAAATAAAACAACCCCAAACTGTAGTTCCTCGACCTTGTGGTACTTATGCCTCAAGATCCAGGCGCGTACCTGTGTAAGGCAATATTTATTTCTGTTTGCATAGTCATTCAACACATTTACTCAGTAACGATTTATTGCGCACTCTCTGTGTATCAGGTACTTGTTGAGCCTGCAGCGCAAGACTGACAGGATTTCTGCTTTCATGGGGTTTTTAATCTGGAGGCGGCGGTGTGGGAGGTATTATTAAATGTGTATAAATACAGAGTTGCAAACCCGGAAAGAAAGGCTGTGCAGTAAACTGTTGGGGTCAGTGGTGGACATGAAGTTCTTCGGAAAAAAAAAAAAAAAAAAANTTCTGCTTTCATGGGGTTTTTAATCTGGAGGCGGCGGTGTGGGAGGTATTATTAAATGTGTATAAATACAGAGTTGCAAACCCGGAAAGAAAGGCTGTGCAGTAAACTGTTGGGGTCAGTGGTGGACATGAAGTTCTTCCGGAAAAAACAAACAAACAAACAAACCTGTGTGTGGTCAGCAGGAGGAGGTGTGTTTTTGTTTGTTTGGGGCTTTTTTTTTTTTTTGGATGCATTTAGCAGGCGTGTGCATTATCGGATTAGTCAGAGGCCATCTATTCCTGTTGGGAAAGAGGCGTGTATACTTTTTTGACCTCCGGGGAAGGAAAGTTTGCAACCTTTTCTCGATCGTTATTGGATTTTGTACTAAAATAGCACCGAGAAGGGGGAGACTCCGGAAAGCCAGAAGAGAGGGAGGATCGGAAAACCTGCACGAACTGTGCGGGCGGAGTCGGATCCGAGGAGCGTGGGGGAAGGGAAGGAGCGCGGCGCCCCAGCGACCCTCTGCGCATGACCGCCTCTGGTTGCCAAGGCAGCGGGACGGAGTCGCCCGGAAGAGCTTCCGTTGATGAACTGCTAGCTCCTATAACTCATCCCCGAGGGGCTCAGGACTGACCAGTTCCTGAGCCAGTCTTGACCACGGCAAAGCAGATGAGGCGCAGAGCCTGATGCAGTGTGATGGCCATCCGCCCAGAAGCCGGAGGATTCAGAGAAGGGGGAATTGGCCCCAGCGGACACCGGGACTATGGCAGACCTTTCTAAGGAGACCTTGGAGTCCTTGACTGAGGAGGTAAAGAGTTCCGGTTCATTCAGTTCCTCTGGAGGACTGCAGCCCTGGTCTTATGCCTCTGGGAGCAAGTCTGAGAGTGGATCGCTGCCTTCACGCTCGGAATATGGAGACAACCAATCTGAGCTTTCGGACTTCAAAGCTAATGTAAAGAAATTGAGCAGAAAATGGATCCACAACCTCAAGGGCAAGGAAACGAACTCTGTACAGTACCCACCGGACACCAAATATCAAACAGAAATCACTCAGGCATCCCTTGAAGAATTGAATGCCCTGCAGTCTTTCTGCACCGTTAAGATAAACCTGATCCACCATAGAGCGAACTCTAAGGGGAAAAAGAGCAGCAGGCATAAAAAGCTGCAGCTTGGACCCGAGGCAGAAGCTCCAGAGGTAGATGCCTTAAAGTGTACTGTCCCTGACGAGCTTTTGAATAGAATCTATTTTAAAAACATGAGGACAACACCCAAACAGGTGGGAACAGCTAAGCAACACATTTCATCTCGGTGCCCTGACTGTATCAGAAAAAGGGCAGAACTGGCCACATCTGCCTTCCTGAAACAGAAGAAGACTTTACTGGATTCACTTCTCCTCCAAGAGAAAATAGATGAACATCTTCATACTAGAGACTTCCTTACCCTTGTCAGAGAAGCACACCAGAGCCTCCCCAGGCTTTCAGATGACCCCAGAAGAATCTGGGAAAGACTGAATGAAAGAAAAGTAAAATTGGATACTCTGGTTTTTGAAAGGTCAGATATAAAGCAGAAAATGTAGCAGAATGGAAATAGTGCCTGTCATTCACCTTTTTGTCTGCTTATTCGCAAACCTCTTATTCTTAACCAAACAGGGGATGGTGTTTATTAATGATAATGTGTCATGTGGGTAAATGTTTCTGTTGTGTATTTGAATAATTGTCATCTCTGTAATAGGGGTGGAGCAGGCATGCAGCCTATAGCACCCAATGCTTAGCATCGCCACTTCTATTGGGAGACCCTGAGGACAGCAGTTATAAGGTCCCACTCTGCCTGTGGTCACCCCCCAGTGGCCATCGTGGCAGAGCGTGGGGTGTGAAGCAGTCACAGGGCCGTGCCTGGGGACAGGCTGAGGGCTGTCCTGGAGAGCCTCAGAAACCTCGCATGGCCTCCTAACTGGCCAGGCCCAGGCCTTAAAGGAGCAGCGAACCTCTTCCCCATCCTCACTTCCAGGACCTGCGGTCTCCATGCCTGGCAGTTCAAGGAGGCCTCAGCAACTGGAATAAACAGGAAATCTGCCACTCAGGTAACAGCTTCAACCAGCTTCAGTCTGTCCAAGTTTCAGAAACTGGTTCAGCTTAGATCAGTTGTCTATCCTGAGGAAGTGGCCAGAGGTCAGGGATAATTTTCACAGACATGTAGCATCTACTTTGGGTCCATTGCTGTGTTTGGGTCTCTTTTCAAAGAAGGGCAATTGTTGTGAGTTAGGAATTCACATGATTGGTATTTGCTATAGCACATATTCCTATTGATCCTAAACAAATGATTCTCTCCAATTTAAGTGAGAAGCCTGAGAGCCAGTTGGGTCCTGGATTCCCAGCTGGGCAGGGACCAGGGACTTAGCCATGAGGGTGCCTGTCAGCTAAGATCTGCCTCCTCAGCTGGGTCTGGGCCCTGGCGGGAGGACCCAAATTGATTGCAGGACAAGCGCTTCAGGCAATTATTGGTCTGTGCAAGGATCACCCTCCTCTTAGCCAAGCCTCAGCCTCAGAGGGTGAAGGTTGAGCTTTTGGATCTTGCCTTTTCTTGTCTGAACTGAGAATAACATTTATTTTGGTGAAGGTTTATGGGGAACACCTTGAGCCATGGACCAGACCTCAGGAACAAAGGATCTGCCACTAACAAATTTGTAACAAGTAACCCACCCTCCCTTACCTTTCCTATTAAAGGGATTTGTTGAAAGCTTTGGGGGCATCATGGGGTTCTTAAGGCATGGCCCTACAATAAACCATTCTATGCTCCAAACTCTTGATGTTTTAATATCCTTTGGCCTCACTGCATATGGGCACATGGACCCACATTCTATAACATTTCTACAGTCACTTTGGAAACAAGAGTTTACCATTCTTCCCTCACAGATTTAAGGACTAAAACTTTCCACCCAGTGTTTTTTCACATTATAGAAGGCAACATTTTAGTTGAAAGAGTTACCAAGTTTTTATAACAATCCAGGAGAGAGATACTGGCATTTTGGATTAGGATTTTGACTTTATAGGTAGAAAGAAAAACAGAAATCTAACAAGGATTTAGAAGGCATTCTTTGGTGAAGAAATTAATATAGGGGGTTAATAAAAGGTAAATGTTAAGAATGTGACTAAGTTTCTGACTTGTACATTTGTATGATATGATAATTTCATTGAGATAGGAACAGTGAAAGAGAATGATGTTTGATTAAGAAGGCAATTATTTGGACATGGTTGGTTTGAGAAATATTTGGGACATTCACGTTGAGAGGTTGACGAACATTTGGTTATGTGTGCTTGTGATCTGAAGACAAGGTCTAACCTAGAGATTTGAAGTAAAGGGTTGAGGCGGAGGGGATCACTGGAAGATACTGTAGTTAGAAATTGAAGTCATAGATGTGGTGAGTTCTTCTTGATGAAAATAGAATGAAAAGAGAAGAAAGGCTATGACCAATTCTTGAGAAATTCAACAATTAGTGGCTGGGTAGAGGAGAATAAGGATTCCCTGATGGCTCAGTGGTAAAGAACCTATCTGCCAATACAGGAGATGTGGGTTTGATTCTTAGGTCGAGAAGATCCCCTGGAGAAGGAAATGCCAGTCCACTCCAGTATTCTTGCCTGGGAAATCCCATGGACTCAGGAAGCTGGCAGGGTCCATGGGGTTCCAAGAGAGTTGGACACAATTTAGCAACTGAACAACAGCAACAACAGAGGAGAATAAGCCAGCAAAGGAGATTGAGGAGGAGTCATCCTAGAAGAATAAAGGAAAACAGGAAAGTGTAGTATCAGAGAGCAAAGAAAAGATTTCAAGAAGAATGGGCTGTCGAGGCATGCCAACCCAACAGAGTTCACAGGAGATAGTTTAGTCACATATTGGCCTCTTGACCTTAATAGCAGTCACTTCACTCTTAGAATCTGGGCAGACTGACAAACCAGATTGAGGAATAAATCTAAGCTAAGGACATGAGGAATATGGGTATGCTGCTGCTACTGCTAAGTCACTTCAGTCGTGTCCAACTCTGTGTGACCCATAGATGGCAGTCCACCAGGCTCCCCCATCCCTGGGATTCTCCAGACAAGAACACTGGAGTGGGTTGCCATTTCCTTCTCCAATGCATGAAAGTGAAAAGTGAAAGTGAAGTCGCTCAGTCGTGTCCGACTCTTAGTGACCTCATGGACCGCAGCCTACCAGGTTCCTCTGTCCATGGGATTTTCCAGGCAAGAGTACTGGAGTGGGGTGCCATTGCCTTCTCCGGGAATATGGGTATAGATTTTTTTTTTGCTTGAAAGTGAAGTCGCTCAGTTGTGTCTGTCGCTTTGTGGCCCCATGGACCAGGCTTCTCCGTCCATGGGATTCCCCAGGCAAGAATACTGGAGTGGGTTGCCATTTTTTTCTCCAGAGGATCTTCCCGACCCAGGAATTGAACCTGGGTTTCCCGAATTGGAGGCAGACGGTTTAACCTCTGAGCTACCAGGGAAAAGCTATTTTTAGTACAGTTAAAATATCAGCGTAAAGGACTGATCTAGTGCCCCCTTGTATTTTGTTGTCCAAATCATGATTAACAACACTCCAATTATGTTACGAATGCTGCTTATTTCTGAAATTCTGAGTAATTTCTTACATTCTGAGTAAATGTCACCAGTTTTCTAGATGACTTACAAATTGTTACTAATCTTATTTTCAAAGGAAGTGGTATGTAGACTTTGTGAAGTTTAGCTGTGGAAGGAGAGTGGAGGGGATAATTTTTCATGTCTTTACACCTAACCTATAATAATCAAAAATTTGTAAAAATCAGCAAAAAATAGCTCTTGTATCATATTTCAATACTTCAATACTAGTCTTTGCCTTTAGACCTTCATTTATGTATAAACATGCTCCTTTTTTCTATAAAATTTATTGTATTTCTATTAGTCATTCCTAGATAAAATGGGAAATGAAATCATTACCATTTTCATAGTAACTTTTTATTTGAAATCCACACTATGTCATGCTTTATCTTTGCCATTAGTATAAAAAATTCTGAATTATTTTCCCATTAAGGGTCATAGTTCATCCCTTCAGTCAATTAAGTCTTCCAATCCATGCACAAGAGATTTTAAATTTTGTTTAGGTCTTTAATTTTGAAAGAAGCGTTTCATAGTTTTGTGCATACAAGCTGTGTGCTTCCTTTATGCCTAAGTATTTTACTTCATTGTTTGCTATAGTAAAGGGATTTTTTTTCAATTCATTTTCTTTTTGGATGTTCATTGCTAGTCTGTAGAAATACAACAGATTTTTACCTGTTGATTTTATATCTTGAAACTACTGAATTTATTGATTGCACTAACAGTTTTTAAGAAAATGGATTCTTAAAGATTTTAGAGCTAGGAGATTTTGTCATTTGTAAACAGAGATAATTTTACTTGCTTTTGATGTGGACATTTTTTTTTCCTTGCCTAATTGCCCTGGCTCTAATTTCCAGTACTGTAATGAATAGAAATAGTGAAGTGAACATCCTTGTCTTATTTCTGATCTTAGGGGAAGAGCTTTCAGTTTTTAACCACTGAGTATGTTTGTGGGTTTTTCATAAATGGCCTTTTTCATTTGGAGTAAGTTCGTTTCTATTCTTAGTTTATTGAATGTTTTTGTATCCTAAAGGGGTGTTTCATCAGTTGAGATGATCGTGTAGTTTGATGTACTCTTTAACCCGTTGTCAGGCCCCACCTACTTTGCACTCAGCCCATAACCTTGAAACATTGACTAATCAGAATTAGATGTTGCAGTCTGTATGCTAAAGCACTAATATAAATTTATAACACTTGTGTCTTAATAATCTTTTCTTTCTGACTTTATTTGAACAACTGGAAGGTAGAGGTTCCATCTTACACACTTTCCACAGGACTTAGCAAATGCCTGACACAGGATGGTGCTCAAGAAAAGTTTCAATGATGGAAAAATAAGTGCATCCAAATAATGAGATTTAATATGTCTTTTGCATCAGATCAAGGAAATAATCTGCTAGTGTTTTGCCTTTGTGTAGCTGTTTTCTATCATTGTTCTCTTCCTCTCCCTGGCTTGGATTCCTTTTTATTATGTACATTCATACTTTTTCTCAGTGGCAAATTAGTGGAACACTTTTTGATATCTTTCCATATGCAGCCAATACAGTATTCATTTAAAAGAATATAAAAATATCTGTCTTGAATTCATGTTTTCAGGTAGAAAAACATTTATGTGACTTGTTAACTTCAAAGATAATTCATGACTTTTTGCAGTTTTGAAATGAGGTAGAAATTCTTGATGCTCAAACTCAAAAATAGTTTTTAATTCTTCTGAACGAATTCAAAAGGAATGAATATCCTTTCTCCAAATCCTTTATAGTGGCACCCAAGAGATTCCAGTAAGTCCGGAAAGGAAAATCTATCAGATCAGATGCTAAGAAACCACATATTTCCCCAATGCACTAAAAATGTATCTGCCAACTTGGTACAGGATTAAATAAATGCAGCATATGTAACTGTAATATAGACAATATATTAATATGTGTCCATGTAGTTTATGTTTTTTAATCTAGATTTTTAATGAAAAAAATTCTGCACTGAGAAACAAATCTATGCATTTAATGAGTATTAGAAAAACAATCATTGGAACAGAAATAAGTGATGTGCCAGATTGAGAGAAAAGAAAGTTCAGTCCTAAACCTCTGAGTCATTCAAATTCCAGTCTCAGAATTGTTTAGGAATGTTTGGGACACCCAGCTCAGAATACCTCCAGTTTTAAACATGTTAGTTTATTTCATGATGAAGCCTAATATAGTAACATAGTTGTTTCTGCAGCAACATAGTTAAACAGGCTGCAAAGGAAATAAGAATTTTGGTTCTACGTGGGTGTGGGCTCTCCTTCAATTTTTTTCTGGAATTGACAGATAAAAAGTACATACACAAATAGTTAATCTGAGACAGAAAAGGAAGAGACAGCTGAATTCTCAGTTGACAATGCCCTCTACAATAGAGAATTTCAAATTCTCCAAATTTCTGTAAACTCAAATTACAATGGATATTACAAAATTCTATCAGAGTGGGTCCAATAATCCCAGAGCCTAGTTTTGATGAGCCCACTTTTGAGGTATTAATTGGGGTTTAGGAGAAAGTATGTTATGGTCATTCCATCCCAAATTTGCTTTGAATGTCAAGACTGATGACCCCACATGAAGTCTGAGAAGGTCTGAAAAGGTCTATCACTCACATATTGAGTTGCTTTTGAGGGACACAGGGCAAACTCCCAAGCTGATCTAAAAATGGCTGGAGAGAGAGGAAAGATACTGGTTTGGCTTTTACTGTGATCAGGGAGTGGAGCTCAGGTGAGGATTCACACCTGTGGACTGGGCTTACATGTCTGAACTTCCTGCAAGTACCAAAGGGAGCCCCGGGGCTTTTATCAGCTAGTGTAAATGTGGAGTGGGAGTGAAAGGTGGGCATGCACGCTTTTTACCGTCAAACATCAAAAATGGAATCAGACTCTTCATCCCTGATGTTTGACTGTTGATAAAAAATGTCATATTTCATTTAATTAAAATTTGTCTTTCTTGAGTATGCTTGAGTAAGAGAACTTAATGAGGCTTGTAGCCTGAGACAGACAGGGGTAGGGAAAGTTACATTGAACACCTTGTTCAAGAGCTCAACATTGTGTATTTTTAGAACTGAAATGGTCACCCTTAACATCTGGCATCTCAACGTGGATAAAGTGAGGCCTGTATTGTGACTTTAATATGTCACCTTGATTTATATTTTGCGTATCTGTGAGGCAAGAGGCTTCCATAGTTATTTTCCCCAAGGATGGAAAACTTGGATAAATAATTGCTGTGGTTACCACTGGTGGAACTAGGTGGCTAGAACACTGCAATGGCCCGAGAGTCTCTAAACAAACACTGATGCAGGCAGTTGTTGAGCAGAGTAAAGCTGTTGACTGCATGAAAACCGGCTAATTTTGCTGATCCTTGAAGCCCTTCCTTTGTCAAGGATGTCTGGATTAGGGAATTCAAAGTAGAGCTCTCCAGAAAGCTCTATAACATGCAGTTTTGTCCATAAAGTGTACAAACTCCTACTCCTTTCACTCATTTGACTCCAAGGAGTCAAATGCCAAGGGCACAGAGAAAAGTTAACTCTCAACTGGCAAGGGTCTGAGGTCAGAGGAGGGCACCCTATAGCTGGGATACTCCAGAGGACCCCAACTTAGGTCCAGCCTGCAGCTAACACTTCTGCTTAGCAAGACGTTCTTGATGGCTGAGCTGAGTTCATAGAAGGCTGCCTCCCTGCTCCACAGAAAGTTATGGAGTTGCAGAGGCTCCAGGACTGTGAGAGTGGATATGTGTTTCCAGGGGATCAATAGGCAGTCTCCAGTAACCACTCTAGTGGTATATAGTATGAGGCTCAGGAGGGCAGTTTCTCATACCAGAAATCCACGAGCAACTTACAGTCCTCACCGGTGGTGCAGAGGTTTCAGGAGTTGTGAGAGGCCTTTGCTCCAGCTTCTGCAGTGAATGGTTCTCCGGGGGCAGGGAATAGGAACTCTAACGGGAGAGCCTGCTGGACTGCCTCTCAGACATTCCAAAGTCCTTTGTTGGAGGGGAGCCCCAATTCAAGATGGGATAAATTGTGAATAACAGCATAAGAAAGCTTAATAAAACTTGTAAATGAAGAATATGTTGCCTCCAGATCCCCCAAAGGCCTAAAAGATACTGGGCTTGTTTAATGTTATGAGTGCAGAGAAGGTCAACTGCTTCTTCTTGAGTGTTAGAGATGCCAGGGTCCTCAGGTTACCAAATACTTTCAGAAATTTCATGAGGGTTGTAGGGCTTTGTACTAAATGCAGGAATATCCTCCCACCCCAACCACCCCCTTTTTTGAGCTCCCTTCCTCTTCCATGTGACTCAGATGGTAAAGAGTCTGCCTGGGTTAGGAGAATGCCTGGAGAAGGGAATGGCAACCCACTCCAGTATCCTTGCCTGGAGAATTCCAAGGACAGAGGAGCCTGGCGGGTTATAGTCCATGGGGTTGCAAAGAGTTGGATATGACTGAGTGATTAACACTCTCACTTTATTCTCTCTCTTTTTGTTTTTTTTTTTTCAGTTTTATCTTCCTACCTAAAAAGAGTTTTATTGTATTTCATGCAACTTAAAGTATCCACATCAGAGTCACCTAGAAAAAAGTTTTAATGCATTAAAAAATAAAAACTTGTGTGTGTGTCTGTGTATGAAGGAGGTAGAGCAGTTGGAAAACAATTCTAGTCTCATAGGGTCCCTGGAAGAGAAAGTTTCAGAAAATAACACCCCATCCACTCTCTCTGGAGAATAACTTCATCTCTCATACAAGAGAGTATTTCTGTAACCCATGGGAGTAATCACACAGAGCTCTAGGTCAACGGATTTTCCAGAAGTCAGGATGTGGCAGTGCACACCCCAGTGAGATTTTTCTCTCACAATGAAGTAAGTGTTGAGGAAAGAACAAAAAAAAATTCTGCAACCACTCTTCAAGACAACATCATAAATGTGATATTTAGTATGTTTATTTCACAGTATTGGCCACACCGATAAAGTAATTAAATATTTAGCCATATGTTGATTCTTAAGAGGAAAAGGAAGTAAGGCTGTGAGGGAGAATCTGTGCTATGCCCCTTGCTGAGTTTCTGGTGGTTTGCTGACAATTTTTGATGCTCTTTAGCCTATAGAAACATCACCCCAATCTTTGCCTTCACGCTTACACTGCATTCTCCATGAATGCATATCCGTGTCCAAAATCTCCTTCTACAAAGGACACCGGTCATTAGGATTTGGGCTCACTCCAATGACCTCACCTGATCACCTCTTTAAAGATTCTCCAAATAAAGTCACTTTCTGAGGGAATATGAGTTAGAACTTCAACATGTGCATTTGGAGAGAAACATACTCTAGCTATAACAGAGACAGCACTAAAGCAGAAGAATGAAACACCCAGAATTTCATCTCAGTAAACTTATTCCAGAATCTTAATTAAAGAGAGATGCTCAAGGTAACAGTTTTCAACCATGGCTGCACATTAGAATTATCTGAGAAGCTTTCAAAATATACCCATGCCTGGGCCCTCCTTCTGTATATTCTGATTTAAATGTTGCTGAGTGGAGATCTGGCAGTATTTTCAAAAAATTTCCTAAGAGTATAATATACAGCTGCGTTGAGAGCAACTGTTTTGGGATGATAAAGCTTGAAGCAGGAAGACCAATTTGAAGCCTGTTTTGTTCATCAAGGAAAGAGATAACAAGGCTCTGAAACATGGCATCAGCACTGGAAAAGAGGAAGAAGTAGATGTTTTGTAGAAACAGGAAGTAAATCAGCAGGACTTGATGACTCATTGAATTGGAGGGATTAAACCAGTCCATCCTAAAGGAAATCAGTCCTGAATATTCATTGGAAGGACTGATGCAGAAGCTGAAACTCCAGTACTTTGGCTACTTGATGCCAAGAGCTAACTCGCCAGAAAAGACACTGATGCTGAAAAAGATTGAGGGCAGGAGAAGGGGGAGACAGAGGATGAGGTGGTTGGATGGCATCACTGACTCGATGGACATGCGTTTGAACAAGCTCCAGGAGTTGGTGATGGACAGGGAAGCCTGGTATGCTATAGTCCACGGGGTCTCAAAGAGTCGGACATGACTGAGTGACTGAATTGAACTGAACTGAACCAGAGGGGATGGGTACAGTAGGGAAGAGCAAAAGGTGACACACGTTAGTTCCCATCAGGTGTATGCTGGTGTTGTCAGAAGATGTTAAAAATTAAAGTTTGTTTTCTTTGGAGAAAGCGTGATAATTGAATGAGGTTTTTTTTTTAGCAATTAACTTGCTCTTTTTGAGATCACTGTAGATTGACACAGAGTTCTAAGAAATAATACCCCCCGCCCCCCAAAAATAATCCCATATACCATTCACACAGTTTCTTTCTAGGGTAACATCTTGCAAAGCTATAGTCCAACAGCATAGCAAGATGTTGACACTGATACAGTTGAGATACAGAACAATTCCATCAAACGGGGGTATAATGAGCTTGAGGTGCCTATAGATAGTGATTACATGAGATTTGTTAAAGTGGCATGCTAAAAGAAGTGCTCTTATCTGGAATTAATCATTCTAAAAGCACCCAAAATCTGCCGAAACTAAGATCAACCTACTTCAGTACCTCAAAGTAATAATATAGAATAAGGAACTTTTTTAAACTTTGGATTTACATAATGAATATCTAGCAGTAACTTGGGAGTACACATAGGCAACCACTTCACCTATAGAACAAGATCTACTTGGGGAAATTCTTTAAACACACACTTAGCCATGCATGCACATCCAGAGATGCATGCACGTGTACCCCACAAGCGTGTTTACACACAAGTGCAACTTCTATTAGAAGACACACAGTTTTGTGAGTGACCACTTAGAGTAACTCATATTCGAAGAGCATGACGATTCTGTCTTTTAAAGGGTGTATTTTCATTTTAACTGCAGCCAAAAAAAAAAAAAGATTAAAAACAGCTGGAACATGTGTCTATTTTCACCTCCTCCATCTGCTGGAACTTTGTTTTTGGATATCACAGACATTTTCCAAACAAAACTCTGCTGAACAAAATGATAAATGTGGAAGAGACATGTATGATTCCCTTTCTCTTTGTCGAGCTTTATGGAATAAAAAATACTGGTGTGCTTTTCAAACATAAAACTAAAACTTTAAACATCGCAAATACAGTTTTCAGTGGGTGACATGACATTAGTTTACATTTGAAGTTGGATGATGTTGTCAACTTGAATGCTGGGTCTCTAACCAGTAGGCGTATTTATCTGGGAAGTAAAAATGAAGTCTTTTATTATATGTTGATATTTAGAAAACTGAAACAGTGTGCTAACCAGACTTTTAAGTTTCTGTCAGTACTTTATCTTTTCCCTTTAATCTCCCCTCCAAAATTACTATTGCTAGGCCCTTGTCATGTCATGCTCCAATTACTATAATAATTTTCTCTCTTTCACTGAAGGCAGTATGCTTTTATATAAATACATCCTAAATAATAACTCAAATTTAATCTCTTAAAAACACTTTTGGTAACATCACTTCCACTGTGTATAGACTAAAATCACAAATCCTTGGCTTTTATTTTGTAGGTCCTACTTCACTTTTCAGCAGGTATCGAGGCCTAGGTTTTAAAAAGTCTTTGGTTCAAATTCTAGTTCTTCCAACTACAAGCACGTTTTGCAGAGTCCGTTGTCCTAACCCAACTGATGCATTTTGAGGATGTGAAATAATGGCAGAGCCAACAGATGGAAAATTGAAAAAAGAAAAAGATTGGAGATAATAAAATGGATCAGCCTTGGTGACAAATTGATTGAAAAAGAGAAAATGGTATCAGGCATGATGTTTTTCTTAAGCTATAGTTTGTATTACCTAAGAGAGAGTCCAGGAAAGAGAGATTTGGCAGAATGAGATATCATTATTTTGAATTTGGTGTATGACAACTAGGTGAATATATTTACTCCACAGCAGTTAGGAGCCAGAGAAAGAGAGGCAAAGATAAAAATTTTGGAGGCAGCAGAAAATTATAATCACCATGTTCATCCAACATAAGACCATTAAATATAAATTCACTCCACTACAGAAAAAATATAGCTTAAGTGTATTGCGTATTTAAAACCCCCAACTTTACTGGATAATAATGCAATAAAATTAAAGTGTATTCCATAAAAATGACAGAAAGAGTATTAAACGAAAGTTCAAATAAAAATCTTGGTACCATTTACCTTGAACTTTTGGCTCAATATAAGATGATTCAGAAATTACGGCTACTTTACTATCTCAGCAGCTGTTTTCACAAAGACTGAAGNCCCGTCTCCTCCTGCCCCCAATCCCTCCCAGCATCAGTCTTTTCCAATGAGTCGTAGGAGCATGAAAACATTTTTTTAACCAAAATCAGAAGGAAAAATTCATTTTATATTGCAACCCAGTAAACATACACTGATATATAACATAAAATATGATTACATCAAATCAATAAAACATGACTTTGTAAAATAATACCTATCTTAATATGCATTCTGATATTCTATTTTTTTTAAGCTGGTTGTGACTTTTTTAATTGTTTGTAGTATGAAACACAGTGTTGGTATATATTTCTCACATGAAATTGCAATTATTTTTATATTTATCTTCTCAGCTAAAGTGTAAACTATGTGTAGGTTGGGGTTGGATCTTATGAATCGTGTGTCTTCAAAGCTTACTAGGGCACTTAATAAGACAGTCAATAGATATTTATTGAATGAATAAATGAATACAAGGGCTTATAGCTTTTGATTGTCTTTTTCCAATATTGATCCAAACATTAATATTTAGCTAAACACAAGTCACTTGGGTAAATTGTTGAATCAACTGGATGCCTGTATGGAAATCGATGAGGGTTAACTCTCTCCATACCTGAAACTTAATTCAAAATACATAGTGTGTCCTCACATGACTGAGAGAGAAATGATGTTTCTTGTGTTTCTCCTTAAAAAGGCATTAATCTACCATCTTGACCTAATTGCCTCCCAAAGTTTTAATACCTTCACATGGGGTTTAGGATTTCAACATATGAACTTGGGATGGGACATAAGTATTCAGTTCATAACAGTATTAAACTTAAAACTATAAAATTTCTGGTAAAATACACAGGAGAAAAATCTTTGCAACTTGAGACAGGCAATCGTTTTTCACAACACAAACCAGAAAACAAAAAGTTGAGAAATTGAACTTTACCAACATAAAAGTCTTTTGCTCGTATAAAGAC
>SJYV01006970.1:520217-635824 GCA_006410875.1 Neotragus pygmaeus
AAAGATTGAGGGCAGGAGAAGGGGGAGACAGAGGATGAGGTGGTTGGATGGCATCACTGACTCGATGGACATGCGTTTGAACAAGCTCCAGGAGTTGGTGATGGACAGGGAAGCCTGGTATGCTATAGTCCACGGGGTCTCAAAGAGTCGGACATGACTGAGTGACTGAATTGAACTGAACTGAACCAGAGGGGATGGGTACAGTAGGGAAGAGCAAAAGGTGACACACGTTAGTTCCCATCAGGTGTATGCTGGTGTTGTCAGAAGATGTTAAAAATTAAAGTTTGTTTTCTTTGGAGAAAGCGTGATAATTGAATGAGGTTTTTTTTTTAGCAATTAACTTGCTCTTTTTGAGATCACTGTAGATTGACACAGAGTTCTAAGAAATAATACCCCCCGCCCCCCAAAAATAATCCCATATACCATTCACACAGTTTCTTTCTAGGGTAACATCTTGCAAAGCTATAGTCCAACAGCATAGCAAGATGTTGACACTGATATAGTTGAGATACAGAACAATTCCATCAAACGGGGGTATAATGAGCTTGAGGTGCCTATAGATAGTGATTACATGAGATTTGTTAAAGTGGCATGCTAAAAGAAGTGCTCTTATCTGGAATTAATCATTCTAAAAGCACCCAAAATCTGCCGAAACTAAGATCAACCTACTTCAGTACCTCAAAGTAATAATATAGAATAAGGAACTTTTTTAAACTTTGGATTTACATAATGAATATCTAGCAGTAACTTGGGAGTACACATAGGCAACCACTTCACCTATAGAACAAGATCTACTTGGGGAAATTCTTTAAACACACACTTAGCCATGCATGCACATCCAGAGATGCATGCACGTGTACCCCGCAAGCGTGTTTACACACAAGTGCAACTTCTATTAGAAGACACACAGTTTTGTGAGTGACCACTTAGAGTAACTCATATTCGAAGAGCATGACGATTCTGTCTTTTAAAGGGTGTATTTTCATTTTAACTGCAGCCAAAAAAAAAAAAAAAGATTAAAAACAGCTGGAACATGTGTCTATTTTCACCTCCTCCATCTGCTGGAACTTTGTTTTTGGATATCACAGACATTTTCCAAACAAAACTCTGCTGAACAAAATGATAAATGTGGAAGAGACATGTATGATTCCCTTTCTCTTTGTCGAGCTTTATGGAATAAAAAATACTGGTGTGCTTTTCAAACATAAAACTAAAACTTTAAACATCGCAAATACAGTTTTCAGTGGGTGACATGACATTAGTTTACATTTGAAGTTGGATGATGTTGTCAACTTGAATGCTGGGTCTCTAACCAGTAGGCATATTTATCTGGGAAGTAAAAATGAAGTCTTTTATTATATGTTGATATTTAGAAAACTGAAACAGTGTGCTAACCAGACTTTTAAGTTTCTGTCAGTACTTTATCTTTTCCCTTTAATCTCCCCTCCAAAATTACTATTGCTAGGCCCTTGTCATGTCATGCTCCAATTACTATAATAATTTTCTCTCTTTCACTGAAGGCAGTATGCTTTTATATAAATACACCCTAAATAATAACTCAAATTTAATCTCTTAAAAACACTTTTGGTAACATCACTTCCACTGTGTATAGACTAAAATCACAAATCCTTGGCTTTTATTTTGTAGGTCCTACTTCACTTTTCAGCAGGTATCAAGGCCTAGGTTTTAAAAAGTCTTTGGTTCAAATTCTAGTTCTTCCAACTACAAGCACGTTTTGCAGAGTCCGTTGTCCTAACCCAACTGATGCATTTTGAGGATGTGAAATAATGGCAGAGCCAACAGATGGAAAATTGAAAAAAGAAAAAGATTGGAGATAATAAAATGGATCAGCCTTGGTGACAAATTGATTGAAAAAGAGAAAATGGTATCAGGCATGATGTTTTTCTTAAGCTATAGTTTGTATTACCTAAGAGAGAGTCCAGGAAAGAGAGATTTGGCAGAATGAGATATCATTATTTTGAATTTGGTGTATGACAACTAGGTGAATATATTTACTCCACAGCAGTTAGGAGCCAGAGAAAGAGAGGCAAAGATAAAAATTTTGGAGGCAGCAGAAAATTATAATCACCATGTTCATCCAACATAAGACCATTAAATATAAATTCACTCCACTACAGAAAAAATATAGCTTAAGTGTATTGCGTATTTAAAACCCCCAACTTTACTGGATAATAATGCAATAAAATTAAAGTGTATTCCATAAAAATGACAGAAAGAGTATTAAACGAAAGTTCAAATAAAAATCTTGGTACCATTTACCTTGAACTTTTGGCTCAATATAAGATGATTCAGAAATTACGGCTACTTTACTATCTCAGCAGCTGTTTTCACAAAGACTGAAGATACAGACTTGGAACTCATGGTTAAGTGATATTTATTAGACTAGGAGAAGTATGGGGGCTGGGAGGTTACGGCCACCCTTTTGTTCCACATTTAGGGAAATTCCTTTATTCCGTGACCAAGGATACAGTTTAGAGATAAGAGAGAAAGGAGAGGGTCACCTGGTTAACTAGCTAGATCACCCCGGGGCAGTTGACCAGGTGACAGATGGAGTCAGATTGCCCTCACATTCCTATAAGAGAAGATATTTTTCACAGTTCTGGACCATATCCACTCAACATAAAACAGAATCTGATAACAATTATGAGTTGCTAGTGCACAGTGAGAAGTCAAATACCAAAGTCAGTCCTTGCCAAGTTTTTCTTTGTATTTTAACCACATGATCCATATTCCTCATTACACTATCCTTCATCTGTCTAAACAACAGGCTGTTGTTAGTTTACGAAACTTAACCATTCTTAGCCCAGACAAGCTTCTTTAAATTTACAACACGTGGAGATTTTTGCAGTTCGTATAATTACAGAAAAAGCTAATGGAAAAACAAAAAAGCAGAATCAGATCTTTGTAAGAATGTTTGGGAAGGAAATGGCAACCCACTCCAGTACTCTTGCCTGGAGAATCCCATGGACGGAGGAGCCTGGTAGGCTACAGTCCATGGGGTCGCAAAGAGTTGGACACGACTGAGCGACTTCACTTCACTTCAAAGGAATAACGTTTGCTGTTGCAATACTCAAGGGGAATGACTCTCCATTTCTTTTGGGAAAATTTTAGCAGACCTTCCCCTGTTGGGTAGATGGCATGTGCAGTCACATTCAGGTGTTTGTGACTTCTGTTAAGTTGATTTTCTGCTGTTCAGAAGCTCAGCTATTGTATCACAGAGAAGCATTTTTAATTTGCATTTATCTTATTTTAGTGACCTTGAGAATCTTCTTTCATGTTGATTAGCTACTTCCGTGTTTCTTATCTTACGGTTTATTCTTTCTCTTTCCTACCCAGTTCTATATGAAATGTTCATTTTTTTTTTCTCACAGATAAAAGGAGAGAGTGGATTATTGTTGATAAACAAATTTTGACTTGGACAAGTGAGATGGATGGTGGTGAAATACACTAACGTGAAGACAACTAAGGGAAGATTAGATTCATGAAGCAAGGAGAGAAAGCCATTCCCTTTGACATTGTAAAGTGTAGTGAGTGAACCTTTTCCTTATTGTGGGAATTCAAAATCAGCAGTTGGAAATAAATACCTGGAGTTGGTGGGTGGAATGCTCCTGCTCAGTCGCTCAGTCATGTCTGACTCTTTCGAGAGTCCAAGGACTGGAGCCCGCCAGGCTCCTCTGTCCACAGGGTTTTCCAGGCAAGAATACTGGAGTGAGTTGCCATTTCCTACTCCAGGGGATCTTCCTGACCCAGCAATTGAACCTGCGTCTCCTGCATTGGCAGGCGGATTCTTTACCACTGCGCCACCTGGGAAGCCCCTAGAGACCAGATATTTCTTCATTGGTATATGGGCTTTAGAGGCTTAGAATTGGGTGAAGTCACCTAGGGAGCACCTGCTTATAAAGAGCATGCCAGGAAGGATGAGGTCCCTGGGCAATCCAGCAGTCAGAAACCAAACAGAGAAAGAGGATCAAGCAAGTAGAAAGAAATACAGTAGCTACACTGGGGCAAAAGGTCTTATATTTATTGACTTTTTGAAATGACTTTATAAATTTTAAATTCAACTGTTCTGCCCATAACCCCTATTTTTTCTATTAGGATATTTGTGACTTATCGTTGAACTTTTTTCATTGCACCAAAGACATGGACTCTTCGTTATATATAACAAAATGCTTAAATTCCATGTACCCCATTTGTCTTTGATTTCATTTATCTTTTGATATCTCTGCTTTTTGTAGCCAAATCAATTGGTTTTTTTAGTGTACAAGATAATGCGTTGCTTTTTTTTTCTTCAAGTGTTCTCGTCCAACCCAAATTTACTAAACATGGACCAATATATTTCTTTCAGTTTTTATGAAGTCTTAAAAAAAAAACTCTCACTCTCTAATTCATCTGGAATGTATTTTGATAACTGAGCAGACATTTCTTGAAACTTTGGAGTGAAACCTTGGGTAGTCAATCTTGCTGCCAAGGTTCTTCCCACTGAGAGGGTTTCCCTCAGTATCCTGAGTCCTAACCCTAAGAAGGGCATTAAGAGCAGAGCTCAACAGAAGACCCTCCTCCCTGAGCCAACAGGTTCATTTTGGTACATATCTGTGAGCCTTACTACTTTGTAGTGACTAAGCAATGATTAATCTCCGTTAAACAGGTTTGGTCACGTTAGCTTCCCAACTATTCTATTTGAATCTGTTGCCTTGTAATTAATGCCAGAAATCTTATTGAGTCACGCTCTTTAAACAGGGTCCCACCCTTATGTCCTCCTCCCTTTTTTTCCTCCAAATATTCCAAGTTTGGACGCTATTTCCTTTTTATTTCTTTTTAAGGGATTTAGCTTCAATGTAGGAATAAGATATTATGATCTAAGGTAGCACGGCTGTTCACATTTCTTCTGACTCTGCACTGCAGTATTTCCCACTGCACCTCATCCAATTAGTGTCCCAGTTGCAAGGAATTTTTAATAAGCACCATCATCAGTCTTGTTAGCAACAGGCCAAGAGGAGGTGTTTTGGAGAGGGAGTCTGGCATCTCTAATTCCATTACCTCGATCACTCGGGGTTACTTTTTTTTTTTTTAATCATCACACCTACTTTAGGAACATCAGAGAATTTAACTGCCTCAATTCAACTGGGAACATGTGGCAGCAATGAGTTCTATTCATCAGATATTACCGGGTCTTCTTCTGGGTCCATGTAGAATGGCAATTCTTTGGTCCCCTAAAACTGTTTCACCTGAGCTGGTCTGATCGGTGAGATGTTGAGTGGAGGTGATGCGTGTCACTCTGACGGAAGCCCTAAGGGTCAATTCACTGTTCACCAACCTGCCAGTTCTACAGAGTAGCTGTCCTGGCAGCCTGGGTGCTGGACGCCGCCCAGCATGAGAGAGCAGCAGCCACAAGTTTTGACTGAGAAACAAACCTGAATTGTTTTAAATCTCTTTCCTTACCAGGTCATTTATTGTTACAGTCTAACGGAGTGCCTCCTGACAGATATAGAATTGGTCATTTAAAGTAGGTTATTGGGACTGGGCTTCCCTGGTGGATCAGCTGGTAGAGAATCTGCCTGCAATGCAGGAGACCTGGGTTCGATCCCTGGGTTGGGAAGATCCCCTGGAGAAGAGAAAGGCTACCCACTTTAGTATTCTGGCCTAGAGAATTCCATGGACAGTATGGTCCTTGGGGCAGCAAAGAGTTGGATAGGACTGAGCAACTTTCACTTTCACTGGGACTGGCCTGACTGGACAACTTTCTTTGAAAGAAGACATTGATATTAGTCACATCCAAAAGTGATATAGTAAAAATTGATTAAGAATCAGTTGTGCACACCCTGAGGGAAGGCTTTGGTGTGGGCAGACCTCCATCCTTGTGGTTGTGCTCATAACAGGTACTCTGCTGCACACCAGGGTGAAACCATCATATTGTGGCAAAGCGCAGGCCAAGAAATTGAGGGAAAATGTTAATGTGAAGATCTTCTCACCATATGAACATGAAAACGCTAAAATAAAATAAACATAAAGCCTAAATATAAGGCCTCCTCATTTAAACAAAAAATGTCCTGATCTTCTGAAGTATAGGCCCCTTATTGACCTTGCCTGGGACAGCATGAGACCTTTCTGCATGGCCTAGTTGTATGTGTGTGTGTTAATTGTTCACTTGTATCTGACTCTTTGCAANTGTGGGCAGACCTCCATCCTTGTGGTTGTGCTCATAACAGGTACTCTGCTGCACACCAGGGTGAAACCACCATATTGTGGCAAAGCGCAGGCCAAGAAATTGAGGGAAAATGTTAATGTAAAGATCTTCTCACCATATGAAAATGGAAACACTAAAATAAAATAAACATAAAGCCTAAATATAAGGCCTCCTCATTTAAACAAAAAACATCCTGATCTTCTGAAGTATAGGCCCCTTATTGACCTTGCCTGGGACAGTGTGAGACCTTTCTGCATGGCCTAGTTGTATGTGTGTGTGTTAATTGTTCACTTGTATCTGACTCTTTGCAACCCTATGGACTGTAGTTCGCCAGGCTCCTCTGTCCATGGAATTTTCCAGGCAACAATACTGGAGTGGCTTGTCATCATTTCCTTCTCCCGGGTAATCTTTCCAGCCCAGGGATCAAGCCTGGGTCTCCTGCATTCCAGGCAGATTCTTTACCATCTGAACCAGCAGGGAAGGCCACCCATGTGACCTACTTAGGTCTGTGTTTACTTTAGAGCAGTTTTCTACAATTGTTGATTCTATAGAAGTTATTTTTATTTTTTAGCAACAAGCTATTTACTTATTCTTTCACTATCTATCCCAACATTTATGCCCAATTCTCCCAAATTACTTCCATTATTTGCCTGCATTCTGAGATATTTCACAAATTTATGATTTTTACATCAGTTCTTCAATTTTCTCTTCTCTTTGGTACCTGCAGCCCTTGTTTTAATTGTGCAGATATCATTCCTTTCTCTTAAAGCCAATTTCTTTACTTCTCATGTTGTCTTTTCCAAACAATCTGCTGACCGCCTTTAAGACATATACTTGCAATGTAGGGATTGTTGCAGAAANACCTGGGGTGAAGGGGGGCCACCCCTCGGCCTTGCGGGCCGGGCCTTCCCTCTGCTCCTGCGGGAGGGGCTCCCTGCTCTCCCACCCGGGGACACTGTCAGCAGCCTCCGCAGCTCATCCAAGGGCGGCTTCGCTGCGTCCTCCCGCAGGACCTGGGGGCTGCCCTGCCCCTGTCCTCAGACCTGGGCTCGCAGCTCCTCAGTAAACATGGAAACCAGGATCGAGAGATGACGGCAAGTCAGTAAATGCTGATTAATTGGGCCTGGAGTGCGCAGCGTCCATGCTGATCTGAGCTGCTGTTGGCAGAAAGCAGGCTGACTGACTCTGTGTTCTGACGTGAGGCCCAGAGGCTCAGCCGTCATCAAGGGACCCCCAGGGGCCCCCCGTCCCACTGCTCAGCACAGAGGTGGTGGCTGTGGACCCCAGGCTCAGCCGTCATCTCAGGACGCCCGGGGCCCCCCGTCCCACTGCTCAGCACAGAGGCAGTGGCTGTGTGGCTGTGGACCCGAGGCTCAGCCGTCATCACGAGATCCTCAGGGTCCCCCCTGCCCCATCCCAGTGCTCAGCGCGGAGGTGGTGGCTGGCTCTGCAGGAGGACCTCCAGGGGCTGCAGGGGGTGGAGACCCTCAGGCTATCTGGGACAGTCTATGCAGGCTTGCAAGGAGGGGAGGGGGGTCCCAGGAGTGCAGGCACGGGGTGAGTGGTCAGTACAGCCCGGGGGGAAATGCAGACGCGCTCAGGAGGGGGCCTTGTGGGGACATGGGCATGGCCCAGGGCTCGGCCCGCACGCAGGGGGCCTGGCGGGGCAGGGGCGCACTCGAGGGCATCGCGCAGGGGACTTTGGAAACTTGATCTGCAGCAACCGAGCAGTGGGAACCAGTGGCAGACGGAGCCGGGACCAGCCTCCTGGGCCCTGAGGCCCATCTGCTGTGTCCTCACACAGCGCCAGGGGCGAGGTGGCTCTCCACCGTCTCTGGAAAAGCGCTTCCCGAGGGCTGCACCCTACAACCAAGACCCCCTCCCGAGACCGCCATCTCGGCAGTTCAACAGGGGAACCCAGGCCCAGGGACTCCCTCACCGAAACCTCAGCATCAAACAGCTCTGGCTGTGGCCGCTGGCGTCCGGGCTGGTTCAGCTGCGTGCAGCCAGGCCCCGATTCTGCAGCCTGCTNCATCTCGGCAGTTCAACAGGGGAACCCAGGCCCAGGGACTCCCTCACCGAAACCTCAGCATCAAACAGCTCTGGCTGTGGCCGCTGGCGTCCGGGCTGGTTCAGCTGCGTGCAGCCAGGCCCCGATTCTGCAGCCTGCTCTGCCTTCCGGATCGAGCGGCACCGAATAGTTCCCTGTCTCAAGGCCTGAAAAGCCCACTTGGTGGTGCCCACAGCCTAGTTGGTCCATGGTCCGCAGGCAGTCGGCTCCGACCCTGGAGAGCCCTGCCTGGGGGAGGGAGGGCTCCCCGGGCTCCCTCTGCCCAGGACCCCTTCTCAGGGCAGAGGCTGAAGCCGGCTGGGGGCTTGGGACGTGCTTGACCCAGCACTGGGCCAGGTGGAGCCACATGGCCCCACGTGCGGCCTTGGGAGCAGAGGGCCTGGGGCTCAGGGCCGAGCAGGACCCTGTGAGGTCACCTCTGGGACCCTGGCCCGGCTCACAGGCCTGGGCCACGAACATGGGAGCTTTTCTCAGCTAAACGTGAGCGGATGGCCTCACGTACTGGGACCTACCCCCAAGAATCAGGACACGTTGTGCTGCTGGGTTTCCATGCCTCCTGGTCTCCATAGGAGACCACTCCGGTGTTCACACTCTGGTGTTCACACTCCAGTGTTCACACTCTAGTGTTCCTCCCTGGAAAGTCCCACGGACAGAGGAGCCTGGCGGGCTACACTCCCAAGAGTCAGTCAGACACAACTGAGCAACTAAATCAGCACCACGTTCTGGACAAGAGCCTGTCCTGGAGCACCGTCACGGCATGGTCGGGGCTCGGGCAGGCGTCCTCTGCGCCCCACACGGCCCCGGGCCTTCGTCCACCAGCTCTTCTCCAGGCATCAAGTTCCTGAGGGTTTCACCCTCCTCTGCCCACCGCCGGCCAGTGCGAGCTGGACGTGAGGGTCTGCATCTCAGAGGCACGTCGGTGGCTCTTAAAGCTGCATATGCGGGTGATGGACGTGGATGGCTCTTTCACCCGAGCTGAAATCACTGACCTGATCTCTTGGGTTTCGAAATCCTGACCAACACCAGGAGCGCTAACTGGGCCCGGAGGGGGAGTTCCTCTCCAACCGACTCCGGGGCTGAAGGCCTGCGCCCGGGCAGGTTCACAGCTCATCCTCGTCTGGCCTCCAGCTGCTGCTGGCTGCCCCGGGCTGCCCCAGGCCTCCAGCCCACCCCTCCTCCAAGTGCAGCCCCCCTTCCTCAAGGATACGGGGGGCCCAGGAGCAGCGACCCCTCCGTTCACGTCAGCGGGTCTCACCCAGAGACCCAGGCTCCGCAGGGCATGGACCAGCCGGCGTCTGTCAGCTGATGGCAGCACCTCAGGCCATCCTGGGGCGGGCCTGCCTGGCCGGACAGTGGACAGAGCGGCCAGCAGGCCCTCGGGACCTTCCTCACAGCCTGACACGGCTTCTCCTCCCGGGTCCTTGCTGTGTCTATCTTCCCCTGCTGGTCCCTTCCAGTCACTGGGCCGTGGCAGGCGAATCTGGTCTCTGCAGTCCTCTGTTCTCTCCTGTGGCCCCTCAGACAGTCAGGGAAGCATGGGCTCCGTGAACCGGAAAGAGGGCCTGCCCAGCTCAGCTGACACAAGATGGGCACCGGGGGCGGTTGCTGGGATTTCAAAGTCAGGTCTCCCAGGGGCCCTAAACTCAGGATGCGGGGTCGGTAAACAGATGCCCCACTTGAACACTGAGGCTGGAGCAGACGGGGCCCGTGGGTCAGAAAACCCCAGCAGCCTGCGGTCACTGTCGGCCGAACAGTCGCGGGAGCCCCTCTGTGAGGTCTCCAGAGCGGCTGGGGCTCGTGGAGCCGGCCGCCAGCCACAGGGCCTCCCCGGCGGGCACCCCCATGCCCACGCAGGGCCCGGGGGCCTCGGCAGGGCCAGCACCCTCCACCCGGGCCCTGCACCCACCGACCAGGGCTCCCTGACCTGGGAGTGGTGTACTCTCACTGTACATGGGCTCCAGTCAGCAGCCAGTGGGGCGTGCAGAGCAGCTCCCAGGCCCTGAAGACAGAACAGAGGACGGGCAGGTGCCTGGGTGGGTGGGCAGGCAGCAGGGTCAGCCAGGGTCAGAGCTGCTGGAACCTTCACCCTCCAGCTCGGGGGCGAGGGCTGGTCCTTCCTCTTTTTTTAAAAAAACTTTTTTTTTGAGAAATAGAACATTTATACCCTCCTAAAAGCCTAAAACATCAATGCAGGTTTATGAAACAGNCAGCCAGGGTCAGAGCTGCTGGAACCTTCACCCTCCAGCTCGGGGGCGAGGGCTGGTCCTTCCTCTTTTTTTAAAAAAACTTTTTTTTTGAGAAATAGAACATTTATACCCTCCTAAAAGCCTAAAACATCAATGCAGGTTTATGAAACAGTCCTGTGCCCTTCAAAGGAAGAAACGGAAGCCTCCTCTGCAGGAAACTCGGCCATGCCCCACCCCCGTCCTGACTCAGGACTTTAATCGCCTTTTTTTATAGCTTTACCACTAAATTTGTCTGCGCTGATTTTGGGCCATATACACATGGACTCGCTCATTTTATATTTTTATCAGGTTTATTTCACTGCCCAGCGTGCTTTCCAGACCCGTGTCTGAAACTGTGTCACCATCTGGCCGCGTGATTTGGATAAGTGGCCAGCCACTCTAGTCACGCTGCTCCTGGTGGGGGGGAGGGGTGTCTGTGACCCCACCATCCCCCCAGGTTTTGCTCATCTTTCCCGGGAGCAGGGGCTCTGGGGTCCCATCTGCGCTCCCCGCTGAGCACCCAGCTCCTCCCTCCCCTCCGGGCCGTCTGTCCATCCGTCCATCCTTCCGCTGCTGTGGAAGAGGTAGGCACGTCCTCCGCACCAGCTGTCACGGGTGTCTTTCCGACTCCCCCAGCCGGAGGCAGCCCCCCTGGGCGACACGCCTCGCAGGTCCCGCTCTGTGGCTCCCCTCACGATCCTGTGCTTTCTGCTGGCCTGACTTTCTGGGTAGTTGGGGACCAGGTTAGTTTCCTGCTCCAATTGGTACAAATTAGAACGACATGAATTTATCGTCGGGGCTTCCCAGGTGGCGCTGGTGGTTAAGGACCCCCTTACCAACACAGGAGAAGTGAGAGAGCCGGGTCTGACCCCTGGTCAGGAAGATCCCCTGGAGGAGGGCATGGCAACCCACCCAGCATTCTTGCCTGGAGAATCCCATGGACAGAGGAGCCTGGCGGGCTGCAGTTGGTGGGGTCGCAAAGTCAGACACAACGGAGCGACTTGGCAGCAGGCAAATGTATCAGCCACAGTCCAGGCGCTGGAATCCGAAACCAGCCCGCGGGCTAACCCAGGCGCGTGGGGCGGGCCCTTCTGGAGCCGCCAGGGTTGACCCAGGCTTCCACGCTCCCGCTTCTTGCAGCGGCCGGCCCGGCCCTGGAGTCACGACCTCACTGGAGCGGCCGTGGCGGGGGTCCGCTGGGGGTGGGAGCTGAGGCGGAGCAGGAAGGTCCACGGGGGCTGCGGGGGCAGGGCAGGTCAGGGCCTCGCACCGGCCCGGGCGCCCGGCGGCTGCCGCGAGGACAGCGCCCCGGGCCTCCAGCGCCCTCTGCCGGCCGCGGTTCCGCAGGTGCTGGACGCGGAGCCGAACGGCCTGAGAAGGGCGAGGCNAATATATACGACAGTATTCTTAGACATGATTACTTTTATTCCTAATTGAGATTTTTAATTTTTATGCCTTTCCTAATTTTAGGTCATTTAAATGTTTCTTTTTTTATTTAAACGTATTTTAACATAAAATATTGAAGTTGTGATAAACAGCATCCGAAATTAAGTTTGTTCTCATTAATTTTATTTCCATATTATGCACATATATAGCTACAACCATCAAACAGATCAAGGGCCTTTATTTGTGTGATCATGGTACAGTAATGTTTTAAAGAAGATGGCTTATTTTTAAAACAAGCTTTCTGATATAAACATGTGAAATTACATGTTGTCTAAAAATTACTTCTACATAACAAGGGAACTAAGGCAAATAGAAGGGACTGTGTATGAAACAAGAATGGCCATATGTGTTTGTTAATGCTTAGTCCTAGGGACCTAGAAATTCATTACCCTGCTCTGTTTTTATATATGTCTAAAATTCTTCATAGATTTCTTTTTAAATTTAGGGCAAAATAAGGGCATTTCCAGGCCATTGAGCAAACTAAACTATATCAAATTCAAATTCCTGTATTTCCAAAATTTTGACTATAAACTTTCCAATTGTGATGGTTTCTAGGGAAGAACTGTATTTTCCCTCTTCTTTTTAAAATTTGTTTAGATAAAAGCATCTGTAGCTAATATAATTTTTTATCTGCCATCAGACCACTTCCATATGTACTAATAATGTAACTGAATTTTAAGAGGTTTGCTAGGTTGAGGACTTATTTTAAGATATCAGAAATTAAGATTTCTTAAGGTTTTTAGGTGGCAGTATGTTAGATAACACAGCTGTTAATATAAAGTGAACATGCCAAATTTTAAGATAATTAAGGATAATGAGTAAATTAAACCATTCAAAGAATGAGCAACTTTAACAAAATTAAAAACAAATTTCTTACTCTGAAAACTCTATATTAAGAAATATGAAAAACATGTAGGCTAATACTTGCAGTGATTTGTTCTTGTGCATTAAAGATGCTATTGGAAATATGAACTTGATTTTTCTCGTTAGGATGCTGACTTTAACTGTCACCCATCTCTATTTCAATGTAATGTTTCTAACATCATTCATTGGTTTATAATAGTCTTGGCAATATTAAAACAGAAATTAATATATACAGTTCACTGATCTAGACAAGGTTTTATTGATGAGAATCAGAAGTTTTCTTCTTTAAAGAGAAGAGAGATTATTGAATCAACAGAGAAGAAACAGAATCATATCAGGAATTTATAAGATTAATTTGTAATAATATTATCTTCCTGCAAATTAAAACGGACAATATATTCAACATAAGAAAAAAAAAGATGCATAGTAAGTTTTAATTACTTATGCTGAAAGGTCCTACACTCTACATCATATTGACTATTTAAATCTTCCCAGTCTAAATGTTCAGGACCTTTGCCCTGTTAGAAAAAAACCAAGTCAGTAAATGCAAGTGATTTTAAATTAAGGAGACTGTGCAATTACTTTAGGGAAGAGAAAATTAGCTTATCCATTAGCATTATAGGTTGCTGTAAGGGAAAAACAGGCTGTCTGTTCGTTCTATTAACTCTCAACCTCAAGGCAACCAATCATTTCATTAGTAACATTGTTGATTAAGCAGCTCGGAATTTAAAAAAAAAATGTCTTTAGACAATAACACCTTTGCACTATGTTTCTCTAGAACTGCTTTGATCTATTTGGTACATTAGTCAATTGTCAGAAGAGGTAAGTGTTTTATCTAACAGAACTTGATCAATTTTATGAAAAAAGTTTATGATAAAAAGAAACTATAAAATTTATTTTTCTAGTCAAAATAATTTTAAACATAGATGAACATTATTTCAAAGCACAATGTTCAATCTGTATTGAAGTTATTCAATAAAGTAACAGATGAAAGTGTAAATCCTGAATAGTATCATCTGCTTTAAACAAAACAAACATTTTTCACTTTGAACTTTGTAGAGGAAATCATTTTTCCAAACAATTACATGACATAGCACTGCAATTATCACTTACTGTTAAAAATTCATACTTCCACGAGAAAACATTTTACATTTTTAGATGAATATAATTTCCATCAATACCAGAAAGTGACACCAAGCAAGCATCTTATGTTTTTTTTTTAAGTATATATAACCTTAGACATTTTTCTCTACTTATAAAATTTCATTTCATGAGCAAAGTATTATGATTGTGTTTTCAGAAACACTTCAGCATGCAAATGGCTTACATAATGATACACATATATTGTTATATATGATATTAAATATAAAAGGAAGAGTAAGAATTTTACCTGGTAAATCACCTGTGTTGGTCTGTCTGAAGCTGGCTAGAACAGATGGATTCCCAGGCAATGTCTTGTGGGTTGATCCTGATTGAGGGTGGCCGCAGTTTGAAGGGGTGGGACTTGTCTTCAGCAATGAATTCCCAAGGGACTGCTTCCAATCAGGGAATGCTATCGCAGACAATGAAACCATTCTCCATTTGTTGACCCTAGTTTTGTAAGTACGATCTGCTGTGGGTGTATTCAAGCATCAGTGGAGGGACTGACATATATTTCACTGAAGTTTATAGCATGCAGAATATTTTGAAATAAGGATTACATGAAAATGAGACTGATCTGTCATTTCTTGGAAGCTTTTCCACTGTATATTAATTTCTTGTAATTTCCCCCCTGTTGGGACATAAAGCATAAAAAGACTTAACTATAAGCAGTATAATTTTTCAGTTAATGATACTGGGAAGCCCTCTGAAACAAAGCTGGTGGCATTTGAATGATGGGTGGGGAGTGGAATCTCCTTATTTTTGGAGCTTCCTTATTCAATTCTGGAGCAGGAAATGGCAACCCACTCCAGTATTCTTGCTTAGGAAATCCCATGGACAGAGGAGCCTGGTGAGCTAGTCTGTGGGGTCGCAAAGAGTCAGACACGACTGAGCGATTAATACACGTACCCAGTTCAAGATGGTATTAACCTGTTACACATCTCTATATCTGATGGCTATTTATACATAGTATTGTCACCATAATTGTATACAGTCATACATTTAATTTCTGCATTGCAGATAGCTTTATTTGACTATCAGTCTGAAAGATGCATTTTCTGGAAGGATTGTGTAGTCTTTCTAGTTTGTTCTGATACTCTGTCAGTTCTTTTAAGTACATATCTAGACTCCAACAACTTGCACCGCTTTGACCTCTCCTGCCCTGGCAGAGCTGACTGGAGGCTCACTTTATAACAAACTTGTCCTTTGCTACACCTCAGTCCCACAGTCTGTTCTCCATACAACAGCTTGGCTGATCTTGTGAAAACCTGTCAGATCATGTATCTTCCTGCTACTCCTATAAGGTCCTCCTACTCATAATAAGTGATCTTGAAATTCTTTGGTATCTTCCAACCTAATTCAGAATAAAATAAAAATTCTTAGTGATGGTCTGCCATAGTCTGGCCCCTCACCCCAGCCCTGTGACCTCCCTGCACACTCACACCTTCTCTTGCACTGCCTCCCTTGCTCCCTGAACTCTAGGCATCCATGCCTTCGCGCCCTTCCGCAAAATTGTCAAGGGCACTCCTGCCTCAGGAACTTGGATGTGCTGATCACTCTCTGGGGATACTCTGCTCCACATGGCTTTCTCTGCTTTTAATTTTCAGTTCAAATGTCAGTTTAACTAAGGGATCCTCCTTAACTGCCTGTGAAAATAGCAAGTACACCTTCATCACACTCTTCTGATCTTGTTTTCTTTTTTTCATCATAGCATTTAGTTATTTATGTTTTTGTTTATGAGTTATCTCATCCAAAAGACTATAAACTTCCAGAGAAAGGGGACTTTGATTTATCTAATTAGCATATTGAATAAGGCTTTGCAGGATAGGTATTGAATAAATGCTTTTAAATGAATGAATGATTAAGATTTGCTTTTTCTTCCCCATTTTATAGAGTATTCTAACCAATACAGTGTAATAGAATAAATGAAATATCAGTCTATTCTAATGATAGCTTATGTTACTGTGATAGTTATGACAGCATAACTATCTAATATATCTTAAAATCTCAAAACTTGAAAACCTCTTAATATTCATTGTGATTCATCTTCTGATACCAGGTTGAACTGCATTTTAGTCTCTGGAATTGAACCTATGGACAGTTTTTTTCCTGATGTTCTTTTATATCTGCTCAATTAGCTTAATTACCTTTATTATAAGAAAATCTTTTCTGCATAAAATCTGGTTTCTTTCCACAAATAATCTCTCAGAAGATTCTGAACGCTCTTAACAGACTTTTTTTTCTGCCTTAAAACATGTGATCCTTCTTTGAAGCACTAATTTACTATAGGTCTTAGTTTATTCTTTCACAGTGAAAATTTATTTCCATATTCATTTTAGCAAAATCTGTACATCATATTAAAACATCTATTTACTAGAGATTAACATATGAGGTTTCAGTTTTGTGAAACAGCATACAAGTAAGGGTAGCTTTACCCTCCTTTAAAGCGAGAATTAGCTTTCACATTTTAGCTCTGGTTTNTCATTTTAGCAAAATCTGTACATCATATTAAAACATCTATTTACTAGAGATTAACATATGAGGTTTCAGTTTTGTGAAACAGCATACAAGTAAGGGTAGCTTTACCCTCCTTTAAAGCGAGAATTAGCTTTCACATTTTAGCTCTGGTTTGCCCCAGTGGTTATTTCCAGACAATGTGAGGGAAAATGGTGCAACCAACATATGAATTTCAATTTGTGAAAGGCCTCTATCAATTTGTAACTGTTTTAAAGTTTCTGCCAGGTCATCGATTAAGATATGGGTGGTAATGTGAGAGAGCAAATGTGTCAGAACTCAGGGAGTGTAGAATGCATTGGACTGGGGTGGTTTCAGAATGGTTGGAATGTTGAGGTGTTTCATTAGTTTGGTTCACAAATATATAGCAATGTATTTGCTGTAGCTATAAACTTGGTAAAGCAGTTGGAGACGGGACAACACCAGAGGAGTCTTGGTCTGAAGGTTTTAAAATAAAATGTTTCCACATGTTTTTAAGAATGTTTATTTATTTATTTGGCTGCATCAGGTCTTGGTTGCGGCACATGGTGTCATCATCGTGTCATGTGGGATCTTTCCTTGTGTCGCACAGACTCCCAGTTGTGGTGCTTGGGCTCAGTACTTGCAGTACTTGGGCTCAGTAGCGCAGGGTTTGGGCTCAGCTGTTCTGCGGGTGTGTGAGATCCTAGTTCTGTGACCAGCGATCGAACCCACACCCCCTGCATTGCAAGACAGTTTCTTAACCACTGGACTGTGAAGGAAGTCCCCCAAATATTTTTTACTGGATAGTTCTTTTAAGATTTCACCAAGGACCTTGTTTATCTGTGTCTCTATTCTCTGTTTATCTACTTAACCTATTTAGCTATCTTTATTTAGCCATGCATAAGGGAAGATACTCAGAATATTTAAAACAGCCTTACCTGAGGCAATAACTAAATGGAGTGAAATTTGGCCATAATCCTTGGAGCGGAGTCCCAGTGGCTCCTTACATCCCTAAGCATCACTCTGATTTGTTGGATTACAGAGACAGGGTCCCATTGTAGGTGTTGAGTTCCATAAGAGTGTTCAGGACACCTGACACAGTGACTAAATAAGGACCAGCTAGCTAATGACCAATTGGTTGGGAAGTATTTTACTACTTAACAAGTGGTGGGATTTTTTAAATTATGTAATCTCTGCCTTTTAAAAGTATACATGCACACAGAAAACGAATTTAAAAGATGGAGTAAAAATAAAATAAAAATTGTGGTATCTGTGCAGTTACTAGTTAATTACTAACCACAATAAATTCTCATAGCAAGGATGCTTATTAATGTTCAGTTCAGTTCAGTTCAGTCACTCAGTCATGTCTGACTCTCTGTGACCTCAAGAAGGGCAACACGCCAGGTCTCCCTGTCCATCACCAACTCCCGGAGGCCACCCAGACCCATGCCCATTGTGTCGGTGATGCCATCCAACCATCTCACCCTCCCTCATCCTCTTCTCCCCCTGCCCTCAATCTTTCCCAGCATCAGGGTCTTTTCAAATGAGTAAGCTCTTCGTATCAGGTGGCCAAAGTATTGGAGTTTCAGTTTCAGCATCAGTCCCTCCAATGAACACCCAGTACTGATCTCCTTTAGGATGGACTGGTTGGATCTCCTTGCAGTCCAAGGGACTCTCAAGAGTCTTTTCCAACACCACAGTTCAAAAGCATCAACTCTTTGGCACTCAGCCTTCTCTATAGTCCAACTCTCACATCCATACATGACCACAGGNTGGAGGGACAGTTTTTGTGCCCCAGCTGGAGCTGAGCTCTTTTTGTCACTCAGGTGTAAAGAGAAGTTTCTCCTTTCAAGGAAAACTAATGGAATCAGTCAGCTCTCCAGACAACAGGAATGAAGAATTTGATCCGTAAGACTAGACATATTCCCATGACAATGAAAAATATAAACACATTTCCATTTATAATACTGGAAAAGTTCAAGGAAGTGAACATGTTATGGTCCATAGTAAAATGTGCCATAAAAACTGTACATTGTTAACAATGTGTAGGCTATGATGATGATACTCAATTAAAGAAAAAATAACATGATGTCAGAGTTTTAAAAACCATCCCTTTTTGTTGTTGTTCTGAAAAAATGGAAAGCAGAGAAGCTTGGAGTTTTACCAGGATGAGTCTTTCACAGTCAACAACTGGCTCTTAAACTTGTGAAATATTTGGAGCATGTGTTTTTCTTTGCTTGTTAGTTTTCCCACACTACAGATTTTTCAGATTTTGCTAAGTTAATCCGAATGCCTGGTTCCCTTCTCCCTCAGCGTCCTGATGCATTTCCTCTGTGGATCAAATTCCCTGTCTAAATAAGTACACAAATCTCTTGAAGAAACAACCAAATAAAAAGGAATGACAATGGACCAGCATTTCTTAGCATTATTTAAGACAAACAGTTCTAGTATTACTCATTTCAGTTTGTTCATTTAAAAATCATGACAGAGCTGTACGAAAGGATAAAAATCGCAGGGTTGTCTGTTTTTGTTTGTTGCATGGTAAGCGTACAATATAAGATCTGCCCCTTTATCAAACGTTTAAGTGTATGATACGGTATTGTTAATCAAGAGGAACTAAGTTGCTCAGCAGATCTCTAGGACTTCTTCATCTTACATAACTGAAACTTTGTACCTTTTGACTAATCCCTCCCCTTATTCCTCTACGCTCAGTCCCTGGAAACTACCATGCTAGTCTCTGCTTTAATAAAATAGTAATGATAATAAATTAAGAGGGCAAGAGAAAACCTTTGAAGGTGATGGATATGTTTATGGCACGGTTGTGTTGATGGTTTCATGGGTGCATACTTATCTCCAAACTGATCGAGTTGTCTGCATTAAATAGGTACAACTTTTTATTTGGCAACTGTATTTCAAAAGACTGGCCTTAAAAATGTTCAGTTTGAGTTATAAAATCTTAATTAAAGTCACTGATTTGCTGTTGTTGCTTCGGTATTTTGCTTGGGGCCATTTAGTAACAAAGCAAGCTTTAGAGGAAGAAATAAGTAAACTCTTTCAAAGGAGTATTACTGTTTTCCCTCTACCAAGCTTTGCCTAGAGAAGAAAAAGTAGGTAGGAAAGACTAGGCTATCTGGGGCAAGGAGGGGTGAGGAACAGGAGTATAGAGAAGGAAGCCTGGGGAAGCCCACTGGGTCTTTATCAGCCGGCGGCTCACTTGACGTTATAGAATAGAGCCCTTCCAAAAGTACCGATAAAGAGATGTGGGGTCTGGACCACAGACTGATCAATCAATAAAGGCTGAGGTGACCTCCAAGGGCTTTTTCTTCTGAAGTGACCAGTGAAGCTGCTTCACCTGGGAATGGCTCTCTTGAGGTTCTCATTTGCTTTTGAGGGATATGGTCGAGGAGTGTGAAGGGATTTCTAGAAGCATTGACTTCTGTCATAATCTACACGATTATGAGAATTTTCTCTGGGCAGTCTTAGCCCTCAATGTATACTCATCCTTGCTTTAATCAAGAATTACAGAATATGTTCGTGTTTCTTGAGCTTCATCACTTATACCCAGGTACAGGCTCAGTAGAGAATATTAGGCAACACTGTTATTAAACAGGGAAGATGGCTTTGATTCGTTTTACCTTTAATCAACAATGATGTAAAAAAGAATTTGAGCATATCTTTCTTGTTGGTGGATGGAATAGGAATGAATATTCACTGTTGTCTGGATTAAGCGAAAACTCTTTCTGCAAAACACCCTATGTGAATGCTTTAGGTCTTGTCTCAGACCAACAAGTATGCAATTGTAACACACATCTACACGAGAAATTTGCATTTGTAAGCCAGTCACCAGTCTTACAGAGAACTTAAGAAAATACCTAAAGTTTGCATTTCATTCAGTCAACTCAGTGCTCAGTGCGTAGACTATTTGCCAAGAGGATTTGGGGTCTTACTTACATAGAAGCAAGCAACCAAATTCCCTGGGCTCATGGAGCTTACCAACTTGCTGCTTAGTAATACACTAATTGGTGGACTAGTGCTACCTTCTGTTTTCTTCAGGAAATTTTTACCTCGAGGATTCCCAGCACAATTGACACACAAAGAGTTCAGTTCTTAATTGCCTGAACAATAGTGCAGAAGTGCCTTCTGTTGAAAAGTCCCCACTTGTTTCTAATTGGCATTGGATGTAGGAAAAGAGTTTCTTTGTTATTCTTACATCCCACTTTGGAAGTCTTTTCCTTCCAATCTAGAGTCTATCCTGAACTTAAGGAGGTTAACTTAACTATCAGCTGTAATTCCATAAAAAGCTTCGGGGACAGATCCTTATGGAGCTGTCGCATTAAAAAAATATATATTTTATTTTACTTTTACCTTGGTGGTAAAGAATCTGCCTTCAATGTAGGAAAACTAGGTTCAACCCCCAGTTCAGGAAAATCCCCTGGAGAAGGACATGGCTACCCACTCCAATATTCTTGCCTAGAGAATTCCATGGACAGAGGAGCCTGCTGGGCTACAGTCCATGGAGTTACAAAGAATCAGCCACAACAGAGTGGCCAACACACACACACACACTCACACACACACACACACTTTCTGGCTGGACTATGAGGCGTGTGGGATCTTAGTTCTCCAACCAGAGATCAAACTTGTGCCCCATGCGTTGGAAGAGTGTTAGCCATTGGGCCACCAGGGACGTCCTGGACCTATTACATTTTTAAAGTAATTTTTCAAGATGAAAACAGATTTTTTCTTTTAACCTTTCAAAACGATAAGAAATAAAGTAAGGCGATCTTTTGACGGGCAGTGTGGTTTAAGGACCTGCCTTAGTTAATGTATCATCAAATAGCTCAGAATTAGCAGGAACTTTCTCCCAGTGTTCACTTTGTTTGTTACTGAGTCTGTAACATCGAATCAGTAAATCTTTTATACTCCTGCCTTATTTGAATGTCATTAAAAGTGCCGTTGGCATTTTTCAAAGGTCAGCAGAAACTCCAGCCAGGTAACAAAGCAGCTAATGACTCTTCATTCTAATTAACAATGAAAGGGTTCTTAAAACTGAGGAGTTTGATTTTTGACACTCAAGTCCCACTAATTCTTCCCTTCCTTCTCAGGTTTGTCCTTAGAAACTTAGTTGAATATTAGGATTTAGTAAAGATTTTGGGCAAAAATCATTCTAAGCAGGATGCCTCTTTGGCATTACAAGGCAATGGTATTTACCAACAGTAATTTCTATTTTTATAAATGTGAGATCATGTGAGTTTATAAGACAGAGCTGTCTATTTGTTAGAGTGAGATTCTTCATGCTCTCCCATGACAAGAAGAGGCACAAGGCTAATAATTTATCTATTCACGCTCTGATTTTACTTTGAAAGCAGTAATTCTTCCAGTACTGATTGATGTATGTGTCAAATGTGATTTCTGGTAAATATTTACATGTTGTATATACAGAAACTTCAATTTTAAGAGTACCAGTAATCTATCAACATAAAGATATATTGATTTTTTTAATAATGTGAAATCCCACAAATCCACATTAAAACAAAAACCAGGCTGAATGAAGATGTTTCCGTTTTAGAAAATGTTTAAAGGAAGCCAGTCTTATTACTTCTACACACATATGCCTTATAGGGATACAGTTGTTATTGGTCAAAGTCTTGAGATTATTTAGTTTAATAAACAGGTAGGAATGAGCTAGAGTTAATATCCATCCAGAATATTAAAATAATTCAAGAAAAAAAAGTAAAATAAGGTGTTGTCAGCAGTTCAAGTCCTGCTTTGAAAATGTATCTTTACTCATGGTCAAAAATAAATTTTATCAAAGCTATGGGAACTTTAAGCTTGAAAATATCACATCCCAGAAAATCGTGCATTGTAAAACATGAGATTTTCAGTTTTTTCTCAATTTCTTGATTTTTAATTGGATGACACTTTTTAATGTTTACAACTATTGTTTGGAACTCTTAAAACTTCATACAAAACCATTTTGTTTATTTGCATCAATTCCTTGGACAGCTTCACAAACTGAAATGTTTGTGATACCTGGTAGTACATTACATTAGCACATCTCAACATTTATGCTAAACATTAACTTTTACAGAGCTCTTTATACATATATTCCTTGTGGCAGAAGAAAAGATAATATAGGCTTTAGATAAGTATCTTGATAGGAAGAGAGTGTTCTGCTCCTTTCTCAGTTCAGTTCAGTTGCTCACTCAGGTCTGACTCTGCGACCCCATGGACTACAGCATGCCAGCCTTCCCTATCCATCACCAACTTCCAGAACTTGCTCAAATTCATGTCCATCAAGTTGGTGATGCCATCCAACCATCTCATCCTCTGTTGTCCCCTTCTCCTGCCTTCAATCTTTCCCAGCATCAGGGTCTTTTCAAGTGATACAGTCCTTCGCATAAGGTGGCCAAAATATTGGAGCTTCAGCTCGAATATCAACCTTCCAATGAATATTTAGGACTGATTTCCTTTAGGATGAACTGGTTTGATCTCCTTGCAGTTCAAGGGACTCTCAAGAGTCTTTTCCAACATCGCAGTTCAAAAGCATCAATTCTTTGGTGCTCAGCTCCTTTCCCATTGGTTGTAAATCCTAGAAATTACCTTGAATCAGCATATCTACAAATCTGTGTTCCCCCACATAAAATATGAGGCTCACAACTCACCTTCCATCCTGAGTACTTGCCTTTTCACTACTCAAGTGTGGACTGCAGTAACACCCTGTTTCCATGCTCTTTGTCAGGTTCCTTTGTAGTTCCTCCCACTAAACCATTCAGTTCAGTCGCTCAGTTGTGTCCGATTCTTTGCAACCCCATGGAGTGCAGCAAGCCAGGCTTCCTTGTCCATTACCAATTCCCGGAGTTTTCTCAGACTCATGTCCATCGAGTAGATGATGCCATCCAACCATCTCCTTCTCTGTTGTCCCCTTCTTTTCCTGCCTTCAATCTTTCCCATCATCAGGATCTTTTCCAGTGAGTCAGTTCTTTGCATCATGTGGCCAAAGGATTGGAGTTTCAGCTTCTGCATCAGTACTTCCAAAGAATATTCAGGACTGATTTCCTTTAGGATTGACTGGTTGGATCTCCTTACTGTCCAAGGGACTCTCAAGAGTCTTCTCCAATACCACGGCTCTGGAGAATTCCATGGACTGTATAGTCCACGGGGTTGCAAAGGGTTGGATATGACTAAAGCATTAGAAATGATTTTTTCTGCCTGAAACTATGAGTTTGACTGTGTGACTTGCTTTGTTCACTAGAGGCCAGTGGAAGTGGCAGCAGGTCTGTGCTGAGCCCAAGACTCTAGAGTCCCAGAGTGCATCTCCTTGCTCTTCTACATGTAAGCCATCACTTTAGGGACATCTGGGCTGGTTTGCTGGAGGCTGAGAAGTGCCTGGGGCAAGTCAGTGGGAGCCAATCCAGATAAGCAAATCTGCTGGGTCATCTCCAGGCAAATAAGAAGTCCAACCTTCAGACGCGGAGCTGCTTAGGGACACCCAGCTGATTTCAGCCATTTGAACATTAACTGCTCCTTGTTATATGCTATTGATATTTTGGTTTTTGCTGTTAACTGATAGGAAAATTCATTTCATTGGAAACAGAAATGTTTATGAAATTTTTTTTTAAATAGAGCCCTTCCACCTCCTGTCAGAATCATTTTAGTGTGCATTTTGGAATGTAGATGCCTAGGTTACATCTCATTGAATAAAANTTCAGCATCAGTCCTTCCAGTGAATATTCAGGGTTGACTTCCTTTAGGATTGACTGGTTTGATCTCCTTACAGTCCAAAGGACTCTCTAAAGTCTTAAAAATTTATCTGTTTTTGGCCGTGCTGGGTCTGCCTTGCTGCGTAGGCTCTTCTCTAGTTGTGATACAAGGGATTCTCATTGCAGTGGTTTCTCATGTCGCAGAACTAGGGCTCTAGGGTGTCTGGGCTTCAGTAGTTCAGGCTCCTGGGCTCTAGAGCACAGGCTCAATAGTTGTGGCCCACGGATTTAGTTGTTCCACGGCATATGCCATCTTCCTGGATCAGGGAGCAAACTCTTGTCTTCTGCGTTGGCAGGCGGTGCCACCAGGGAAGCCCAAGCCTTTATCTTTCGTGTGTTCAAGTGACTGAAGCACATCACAAGGCAACCCAGATTCACAGAGATGGAGAGAGCTTCACAGTCACCCGTAAAGGGCATGGGACCACAAAGGGATGAAGAACTGGAGCTGTCTTTGCAATAAACTTGCTGCTAAGTTGCTTCAGTCGTGTCCAGCTCTTTGTGACCCTGTAAATTGAAGCCCACCAGGCTCCTCTATCCATGGGTTTCTTCAGGCAGGGATACTGGAGTGGATTGCCATGCTCTCCTCCAGGAATTTTCCCAACTCAGGGGTCGAACCCGCATCTCTTGTGTCTCCTGTATTGGTAGGCAGGTTCTTTACCACTATCGCCACGTGGGAAGCCCCAACTTATCATACTCAATTGTGTGCCAAAGTTCCAGGTGAAAGTTCCAAAGTTCCACTGATTGATTCCTCAGTGGTCCATGAGAAGCCCATCAAAATCGGAGTAAGAGGAATCAGTACTTCTGTATCAGTGTTTCCTGAACTGAATTCCCAGAGTGGTCGCTGACTGACACAGGCCACATTCGTCTTCTGTACCCTGCTCACTTGTCTTTGAGCTGTCCTTCAGCTATTTTCCACTTTTCAAATCTGCTCTTCAGCAGTGTTTAGGAAAGAAGCTTTTAAATTATGGCCCCCCACTGAGGTGAAAATGACTGCCAAAGGCAAAATGCATTGAGTCTCACTATGCCTTTTCATGGAGTGAACCAAAAGGATGGAGTGCCAGGTCTAGTTTTAGGCATTGGACAATAACTTGCTACCAGGCAGGAAGTGTCCTTCCCCTGGAATTGCCTCCCTGTGGAAGAATNTGTCCAATGAATATTCAGCAATAATTTCCTTTAGGATTGACTGGTTTGATTTCCTTGCAGTCCAAGAGTCTCTCCAGCACCACAATTCAAAAGCATCAATTCTTTGACACTCAGGCTTCTTTATGGCCCATCTCTCACAACATACATGACTACTGGAAAAGTCATAGCTTTGACTATATAGGCCTTTGTCAACAAAATGATGTCTCTGCTTTTTAATATGCTGTCTAGTTTTGCTAGTTTTCCTTCCAAGGAACAAGCATCTCTGAATTTCATGGCTTCAGTCACTGTTTGTGGTGATTTTGGAGCCCAAGAAAATAAAATCTGTCACTGTTTCAACTTTTCCCTTCTGTTTGTCATGAAGTAATGGGACCAGGTAACATTTGCAAATGTCATAACTTATGGTGATGGTTGGGACAAAAAGAAAGGAATGAAGTACTCCAGGGAGTTGGCTTAGACCAACATTTATTAACTGCCTTCTGTGTCTCTTTAAGTTCTTTTGAATTCTCAATTTACATGTGGTGGGAAGAAGCACAATTTAGAATAAGAGCTATTAGAGCCAATTACTGTGGCGTATGTTTCCTTTCCCACATAACTACATACTAGCAATCTCCAAATCATAAGATATATAGAAGGAAAAAATACTGAGAATTGAGAAAGAAGGAAGAGGGGAGAGATAAATGAGAACAATGATGACCTGCTTCCCTGGTGGCTTAGAGGGTAAAACGTCTGCCTGCAATGCCGGAGACCTGGGTTCAATCCCTGAGTCAGGAAGATCCCCTGGAGAAGGAAATGGCAACCCACTCCAGTTCTCTTGCCTGGAAAATCCCATGGACGGAGGAGCCTGGGGGGCTGCAGTCCACAGGGTCTCAAAGAGTCAGACACAGCTGTGCTACTTCACTTTTGATGGCCCAGACAGCCATCCAAGAGTGCATTAATTCCTGAAATCCTTAAAGGTTATCCTTAGAAGTTAAGGTTGTATTTGAAGATCAGCTGTTCCTTCACAGGATTTTTTCCCATGCATGACTTGCGTGAGTGTGACTTGGAAAGTGCTGCAGGTATGTGGGTTCATGGAGTAGTACCCCTAAAGCACTTGGACTCAATTTTTAAAACATTTAGAAGCTAGTCTTTAAAAGGTTAAATCACTGCCCCATGGGCATCCTTATGCAGGCCGCCTGAGACAGTTGCTGTTTCTCCCCAGTTCTTACAGGAGGGTGTGTTCCCTGGCTTCGCCTTGGTTATGAAGATCTGCAGGCAGGTACCTTTCCCTTGGAAACCAAGCTGGTTGCCAACACCTGTAGACCTGTAACCCTTTATGAACTTGGGAGATTTTATTATGGCTTACTGTGTTATTCTTTTTCTTTTTTGGCCAAGCCTTGCAGCATGTGGGATCTTAATTCCCCAAGCAAGGAACCAGGGATTGAAACCATGCCTCCAGCTTTGGGAGCTTGGAGTGTTAAACACTGGACTGCCATGGAAGTCTCTGACTACATTTTTATTAAATTTTTTTTCCAGTTGGTAGTTAATTCCAATTTTTGAAAATTCTTTGCATAAATTATTTTTTCAAGCCTTTTCGACATAGGAAATTCCCGTGAAGCTACGGCACTGTTAAATTTTGGCAAAGATGGGCTATAGTATGACCCTTTCTACTTAAGTAATGGATTTGGATTTCATTTAGAACAGGTATGAGGTACAGGAAGTAATTACCATCTCAGTCAGTTAAAAAGGTGTGACTAAAAGTCTTATTTGAACACAGGAAGATAGATTACATTTCTTTACTTAGCCAGATGATTGACCTTTATCAGGCAAACACACAACTTCCAGTTAAAAAGTGGGCGAAAGAGAAACCCCAAATGAAATACTCAGCTAATCTGTTCTTTATTCTCCAAAATGCCTTGACTCTGCCACAACTTTTTAAACACATTATTGGTCTGATTATTTTTGGTAGAGTAGAAACTATGTTTTCACAGAGCAATGGGACTTTTCTCAACCACAGCAATTCTTTTTCTGTTTTTTTTTAATTATAAAAGTTTTTATACCATAAAAAGCTCAATTTTCCATAATGCCAGATATCGAACAAGACTATTCCAATTTGGCGATTTCTTTCTTAGCTTTGGCAGGGGCTTTTAGTGGGCACAGGAACATGGCTTAAATCCTTGATAGCTCGATACGACAAAGGGAGTTTGAAAAGGGAAATCAAGAGGAAAAAAAAGAAAGAGTGAAAGGTTTGCTGTTTCCAGCTGGGCAATCTCCCCCAAAATAATTCCTTCTGGCCCCAAATCAAAGGGACTAGATAAGCAATTCCTCCCACCATCCTGGGAAAAGTGTAGAGCAGACCAATTTTGCAATCCACTCAGAAAAGACTGTGGGAATTAGGAGATTTGAAATGCAATCAAGGTGAACCTGTGAAGGGTCATTCATTCATTCACGGATGCAAATTTTACTGAGAACCTACTACGTGGTGTGCTCTGTATTATGCACTGGGAAGGCAGAGGTGAATAGAACAGAGGTGGCCACACAAAGTTCACAGTTATCTAAAAGATGCTGATGTGTGCAAAGAGATAATAAAATCACATGGCAAGGTGGTAACACCAAGTTTGGTGGGAGCCGGGGAAATGGATAACTCAGTTTTACTATGTAATTTGGGAAATTAAACAGAAAAACTGGTACCTTGGCTCCTGAAGAATGAATGGAGATTGCAAAATGACAGGTAAAGTGATGGAAGAAGTTATTCAAGTAGATGAGACCCAAGGTGGCAACTTGGCGGGGCTCACAATGAAAATGAGAAAGAGACATCATGAACGTTACCGTTTAGTTTCTACCTGATCAGATCCCGTGTGCATGCTGCTTTCCATGTATTAACTCATTATTTTCACCACAGCTATTTCAAGTTAGATGTTATCATCCCCATCTTATGAATAAGGAAACCAAACTCAGAAAGGTTAACTAACTGCCTTAAGGTCAAAAAGTATTCAAATACGCATTTGTCTGGTGCTCTGTGACCACTAAGCTCAATCATACAATTTTTTGGGGGGCTTCCCAGGTGGTGCAGAGGGAAAGAATCCACCTGCCAATGCAGGAGATGCGAGCTTGGTCCCTGGGTCAGGAAAACCCCCTGGAAGAGGAACTGGCAACCCAGTCCAGCATTCTTGCCTGTAAAATTCCATGGACAAAGGAGCCTCGCGGGCCACAGTCCATGGGGTTGCAAAGAGTTGGACATGATCGAGCAAGCGAGCAAAATAAATAAATAGAATTTAGACTATCAGGAAACCTAAAATCTGCCTTGGAGAACCAAATTGAAAAATAACCTTCAGAATGGACATACAGCTTTTATTGAAGAGAACACACACACAAAAAAAACAACTTAGAGCTAGGTGAGTCCAAAAGTGGTCAAATCAATGACTTTGAGAATCCCATTCATGTAAACTATCCACAGCTTGTCACTGTGGGCTCAGAGCGAGCCTTCCATTTTGAACTTACTGGTTAGGGTGACTCTACATTTTTTGTTTGCTTTTTAGTCTGCTAAGTAATAAGTTATATAGACAGAGGTTATATACGAAGTGTGAAAGTGTTCTCACTCAGTCATATCCGACTCTGTGTGATCCCATGGACTGCCAGGCTCCTCTGTCCATGGGATTCTCCAGGCCAGAATACTGGAGTGGGTTGCCATTCCCTTCTCCAGGGGATTTTCCCAACCCAGGGATCAAACCTGTGTCCCACATTGCAGGCAGATTCTTTACCATCTGAGCCACTGGAGAAGCCCCGAGGTTATGTATACCTGGCACTTTAATTCAGTAGGATTTGCTTGACATGGTCTACTGTAAATAGAACCGATATAGAACTGACCGTGTCTTCAATTATAATTTTAAAGAGACGTTGCCATCTAGAGGTAACCTAGAGAGCTGATCTGGCATTGCCATAGCAAGATTTGGTGTGGGGTAGACATCTGAAAGTCAGATGTTAAATAAAGTGAGTTTTAAAATATATACTTTAAGGGCATTTCTGTACTTAACATACAGCAGACAACTTGCCTGTTCTGTTCAGTTCATTTCAGTCGCTCAGTCGTGTCCGACTCTTTGCGACCCCATGAATTGCAGCACGCCAGGCCTCCCTGTTCATCACCGTCTCTCGGAGTTCACTCAGACTCATGTCCATCGAGTCCGTGATGCCATCCAGCCATCTCATCCTCGGTCATCCCCTTCTCCTCCTGCCCTCAATCCCTCCCAGCATCAGAGTCTTTTCCAATGAGTCAACTCTTCTCATGAGGTGGCCAAAGTACTGGAGTTTCAGCTTTAGCATCATTCCTTCCAAAGAAATCCCAGGGTTGATCTCCTTCAGAATGGACTGGTTGGATCTGTAGATACTGTTAATCATTCTTTAGATTCACTGTTAACAAAAGGATTAAATATTTTTATAATATTTAAGTTATTAACTTGTTTTCTTTCTTTTTAAAAATCTTCATTCTCCAAAACAACTTGTGTTGTTTTGCATTTGTTAAGCAAAGGCAAACATTTCTTGACCATTTTTCAATTTCCCAGTTATTGACTGTATTCCGGAAATTAAGTGGTAGGCACATACTGTTTTTGGAAAGACAGCTATTCTAAATGGGAAGTCACAAGCCAATTTGTTTACTATACAGTTGTGGTGAAATATTTAATATTTCCCATGGGGAAAAAATACAATCTTGATGTATCAGTAGTCTACAAAAGGGAGTGGGGTAGGTACTGAATGATAAACAGGCTTTTATTTTATCATCAAATCTTGCATTTGACCTTTTTTTTTAACTCTAAAATGTCATTCTTCTTCCTTTCAAAACGTTGAGGCTAATATTGCATTGCTTTTCTTGCTCTGTATCTGGTCCTTATTGCTTAGCTAGAATCTTTGCTCCAGGTGACTTGACACCCTACTCCATGCCTTTGTGGTTTTCTTTCACTTTAGTAATTATGAGGTTGTCATTGCTTCATGCTCACTCCCTAACATCTCAAGGTGATTCTTGGAATGATCCTTTCAGGGAGGAGGTTCGTGTAGGAGGACAGGGCACACATCCAGATGCTTGAGTGAGGATCATCAGTTGATGTGAATAGTTCCATCTCCATATACCAAGTTGACACGATAACCAGAAAGCTAAGATTTGTTCAGTCATCACTCATTCATTCTGTTCATCCATTCATCCATTCACTCACACAGCACGCGTGCACTCAGCATCTGTTCCATGCCAGACATGATTTAAGTGGAGTGCTGAACTTGACATCAGGGATTCTTACCCTCTCAGACCTTGCCATTTAGTGTTACTAGTTGCTGGTGAAGTACTCCCATCCCCGCAGTATCCCTCGAATGTCTTCCTTGTTCTTTCTCTTGGTCTCTTTTCCCTTGAACATGTGAGACCATGAGTAGAAATCTTCATCAGAAGTTTCAGTCTAGGCCTGTAAGTTTGGATAGACACCTTCTAGTGAGAATATGTGGGAAACATGGAGCATCTTTTTGCAACAGCAGCTGTATCCCAGTCTACACTGCCAGCATCTTTATGAGATCTGGACAATTTCCTTTAATCACTTCAGTTTGTGGTCAAATGCTTGGATTCTTCAGGAAATGATGTCATTTTATTCCTAAATTCTCAGATGCTTGTCTGGTGTCCTTGTTGAATATCTGACTGGTTTTCCTGATATGAATAGCTCTTCCAAGACGTAAGAGAATAGCCACCTCAGTTCTGATAACTCTGTGACTCTCTCTACCTGACCTCCTGCCTTAACAATTTTAGAGGATAACTACCAGAAAGAGTGATGGGATTTTTTATCAGCTCCACGATTCTCTACAGCTTACAGTCAGATTTAATGCTTTTCTCCATGACAAATATGATATGTCTTTATCACCAGCAGGAAAACAATACATCCCTAAGCTACATGAATGTCATTTAATGAATATAAGAACTGAGTAGGAAACAAATCCCTCAGGGAAAATGATCAATAAACTCTTAGATCCCTAACACCCCAAATTCTCCAGGGCAAGCAAGAGAGGCAGGAGGTTCTTTGGGGTGAAGTGCAGAACATACAAGCAATCTGAGATTTGACGGAGTAGGATGGTCCTTGTTCAGAGTGTTGCTTATTTTGCAGGGAATGAATAGAGTTTCGTGAAAGAAAATTATCTAGATAGGAGAGAGGGAAAGATAGGGCGTTTCAGTTGAGTGGGCTGCTTTCTTCCACCCAGTAATTCCGAGAACTGATTTCTTCCGTTTACGGCCCCTGCAGTGCCTCGGTTCTAGTAGACCTTTGTTTTCTAGTGGAAGAGAAGGGAAAAGCAGAATGGAGAAAACTCATCACCTTCCTGACAGCCTTGTCCTGAAAGTGACAAACATATTTGCTCATAATCTACGGTGAGTACTTGTCACTTGGCTACTCCTGGTTTCAAGGTGGGCTGCACCAAGCCCTCTGGAAGGGAGAGCACACATTTTTTTAGAGTCTTTGAGGCAGGAGGAAGTATATATGACTACATGGTTGTTAATGCCATTAAGAAATAACTTCAGTGTTTTCATGGTGGTCAGAAAATCATTCTCTCATAAGCAATTCTTAAATGATGTTGCAACCAAGGATCAAGTGTTTATTCTTCTCAAATATTCAGAAAGTGCAGTGTCCTTGGTTGTAAACAAGCATCAGTTTGGGAATCATTAAACAATGTAACTAAGCTATGTTGCCATCATTTATCGTTTACATCATTGTTGTGAATCTGAAAAATGCATGCAATCATAATAAGTCACTCTGTAGCTTAAAACCCCAGGGATATTTCATCTCAGCAAAACATCTAAGCCGCTTTCAGAGACTAACACTGCATGACCTAGTCCTTACCTACGTTTCCAACTCTTCTCCCGACATGTCTCATTGATTCACCGCACATTTGTCTCGCTAGCTTTCTTTTCTACCTTCAGTCCAAGAGAATTACAGTCTCAAGACCTTTGCTGCTCCCTGTTCTTTTTCTTTCCTCCTCCCAGATTTGAGCAAGGCTGTCTTTTTCTCACCATTACGGTTTAACTCAAATATCACTTATTCAAGACGGCTACTTGGCTGCTCTATGCTATCTTGTCAGTTCCTTTGCTACCCCATCCTCTCTGTCTACATATTTGCTGTCTGACTCCTTTGGGGGAGACGTTGTTCTCTGTTCATTGCTATGTCTTAAGCATATAGGATAGGTAGCTTGCATAAGTGGGCACTGGATAAATATTAGACTAAATATGAAAAAAGTTCCTTAATATCTTAAATATGATACACATTTTTCCTTAATAAATTAATAAATAGTAGTTTTATTTATAAAATAGGAAATCATTATGAAATCTAGACAAGTTAAGCACAGGTTGCTTTTAAGTGTCTGTGTATGTGCAGGAGGGGACATCTTTCTGAAAGACTGTTATGTCCAGGGCTTATGTACATTATCTCATTTAAAAATCAAAGCAGCCACCTGGGGGATAAACAGTGATGCTCATTTTCTAGAGGAGGAAATTCAGACTCATTAAGTTTAGCAGGTTTTCAGTTTATTCAGAGAATAAATCGGTTGAGCTGTAATTCAAATCTTCTGGTTCCAGAACCCCTATTCTTTCCACCGAGACACTTCCTTAGTCGGCAGCCTCCATATTCAGAAACGCCTCTTAACTACAGCATCGCTTCCACGAAATACATTTATTAAAATTTGTGGTTAGAGAAATCATCTGGGCCACTTGAGAACGAATCAGTTAATTTACCGAAATACTAAACTAATGGGATTATTGGCGATATGGAACCTACAGTAAATCTTCCAGTCCTCAGTTAAAAAAATCTAACACTTTTCCTCATAATCTAGCTTTTCAAAGAGGTTAACTTAAGAGAGAGTGCCACTTGTGTTAGTTTGTTTACTGGGGGCACCACTGCCTTCTCAGAAAAGTTTTATGAAAGTGTGCTGATACGTTTGCATTTTATCCATTGTGTATCTTTGAAATGTATAGACATCCAAAATAAAACAACATTCTATGAAGAGAAAGAAATCTACAGTGTTGGAATACTAGTCATAATTAGGATCCTTTTGTCTTTCAGGGCAATAAAAACCTGTCTTCTACCTTGGTAGGTACTCGTTATTTTTCTGATTTAACTTACAGAAAAGTAAAGCAAATAAGTTTTAGATCTATGTCTTATCTACTGTTGGAAACCAGGTGGAAACTTCAGGGAGAGTTTTGGGATGAAAAAGAAAATGACAGTCGCATCACCATTACTGATTCTTTTTCTTTCCCAGGTCAAAGACCATGACATGAGCTTCATTATTGAATAGAAATAAGAATCTAATCACAAAGTGACATTCTCATTTATCAAAAGCAAGCTTGGGGATTTTTCTCAAATTCAACCAAGGATTGGTATTCAGGTTTGAAATAAGTGACAAGATGCTCAGTCTGGTCACCTCTTGCAGAAATGAACACCGGCACATATTCTGTGATGCTTTTTCTTTTGTTGTGGAGAATATGGAATTATCTGATTATGACTCTTGTCTATTGTTCTTAAATGAGGCCCATCAAGCTCTGTGAAGATCATTTCCAGGAATGTGAATCATGCTGGGAAGGGGAAAGCTGTATAGCTAAGGAAGTTCCTGTTGTAAGCTTGTTGTCTGCTAATTATTCTGTCTTGTCTTCTGTGTCTAAAGAAAAGCCTGCCCATTGAGTGCCTTAAAATGAGTGTGATTGGATGTCACCGTTTAGCCTGCCTTAAGGTGAGAGTAATAGATAACACCTTGTACATCGGATTTCAGCTTTAAAGAAGGTAACAAAAGGAATTGGGAAACATTTCTCTTTGAAGCGGTCACCTTATTCCCCTACATAAAAGTTAGCTACTGTCTGCCAGCTGTTCCTCGCGTGACCAAGTGGACCTTGGGAACAGGGGAGTCCTGGAGGGAGAAGAGGCCTGCCCTAGGTGGAGTCCTGGAGGCTCCGTGGACAGCACCAGCGCCCCTGCGGGCACTGTATCAACAGAGGTTGATGGATCACTTTCTTGGGGTCCTGAAATTTCCAAGGCATTGTGGTATAAACACACTAGGTGAGACCCGGTCTACCACAGAGATGTGGTACCCAGTTCTGGTTGGTCCTAGGCTGGAATAAAAATTGATCTCCTCATCAGCAATTAGAGATGAGATGCTGCCATCCTAATTTGTCTGAAGTAATGAGCTTCACATAATTTAATTGAATTTCTGCCACAATCTGCTCTGTGCTCTGAGCTGCGTTCCTCACAATGAAGGTGAACCAAGCTTGGTCTCTGCTTTGCTATTTACAGTCTAGTGTACACACAAGACAAACAGGCAAAAAAGATAAAAGGGGGCTTAGAGAGGAAAAGAGCAGAGTGAAGTGAAACACACACACACACACACACACACACACACACACCCCTGGAAGGAAGGCTATTGTCCTTGCTGTGACTGAAGAGAAACCTGGAACAAGATAAGGCTGGAGAAAGAAACATGGGTCAGATCATGCAGGCTTAGTGCTCTAATGCCAAAATATACAGGCATTGCGTATTAGCCAAACAAAATGAACCTTTGCACACCTGCTGTGTGACAATTTCATTAAAGACTCACAACAACTCTCTATTTTCAAATGCTCAGTTGTATAGATGAGAAGTAGGATTTAACAGGATTAAATCCTACTTAAGAGGATTAGATGCTCAATTTCACCAGGAAATGTGTGGCAAAGCATGGTGAAGAACCCAGTCCTATGTGCTTCTCTTCAGAAATAACATGAAATAGTAAAATATTTATTTGCCAAACATTTTACACACACACCCCACATAAATATATTTAAGAATCAAAGCAGGTGAAATATTTCCATGGGCTGTGGATAACAGGCTCACACGTGAGCAGCAGAGTGTGTAATCGGTGTTTAGGACTGAGTCTGACACCGAGTGAGAGTCTGTCTAGTGGTATTTGCATCTCCTTTTCTCGTTCCTCGGTCCTTCAATATTTCTTGCCTCCTACATCTTCACTGCCTTTTCCCTGTACCTGCTTCTAATTCTCCTTTATGCTTCCTTCTTTCTTCTCCTTCTTGTTCTCTCAACTGGGTGAGCATGTTGTTGTTACTCATTGCTTCCAAATGCACTATTTCATCTTTAGTATATTATAATTGATAATCCTCACGCACAAACAAGTTAATAAAACCAACAACAAAAACAAGAATAGATCCAGCAAATGAATGGGTGGATTGGGACTAGCTGAGTGTTTTGGAGTTAAAAGACCAGCTTTGAAACCAGAGTCTAGACTGAAATTTTGCAGAACACGGGAAACTCAGCTTTCCTACCTGTATGATGAAGAAAAATTTTGACCTTTTAAACTCATAGTTTAAAACCTTTTAAACCAAGTTTGGATATTGGAAATGGAAGTGACATGTCACTAGTGACAAGCCATTAAAAAATACTACTATTTGAACTGTAGGTGAGTAGACACTTCATCTGACCCATTTCCTACTGTAACTATTTTGCAAAGTTTTTAAATGAAGACTTAAACCATTGACACACATAATGCTTCATGACACTTTGGCCAAAATCATCCTTATATCGTGACAGAATGGCATTTGTCAAATTGATTTTTCATTTAGTAAGCAAACAGCCCTTTACTACGGACCTTAAACAATCTTGGCATCCCGTTAGGCAGTTCACATTTCCTGGCGTGTTGTTATGGCGCCATCTGCTGGAAATTGAAGAGGTTGACATTTAAAGACAGTTCGAACTTTGAAATAATGATTCATTTCCTTCGTTATTTCTTTCGCGTGTAACAAAATACCATGTGGTATTTAAACAATAACTCTAAAATGAGAGTAGTTTCAAATTTACTAGAAAATCTAAAAGTGCAGAACAGTATGTGTTATTATTGCTTTAATTCAAATATAGATTATATTTTAAAAAATATATATATATTTGAGTAGTTTTAATAGAAAGTATTATACATGTTGACATTTTTTTATCTTAACAGTATTTACTTGGGGTGGAAGAGAAAAATCTGAAATTTTGACTCTGGGTATTTTACTATGTATGTCATCTTTGACCTAAAGTTTTATTTATTTAATGATTTTTGCTAAATAATTATTAAATCCTTCCAATGGGATTTATTGGAAGGTTTTGTTATGTGTATATTGGTACCTTCCCCATCTGTAAACAGCAGGGCTTTGCATGCACTAACTTTTTACCTGAATGCAAAAATTCCCACCACTTATTGATGCAGTGTGACTAGGTACTGTCTACCAGGGCAGGAACTAGCTTACTTATCTTTACATCTCCAGCATTTAATACACTGATCAGAATAGAAGCACTCCATTTATATGTAATTCCTAAGTACAACAACTTGTAATTTCAGAAAGTTTTATAAAACTCCCTTTTTCCCTTTTATAGATACACAGAGAAATCAAATTAACTTGGAATGAAGGGGCAAAAAAGAGGTCATGTTAAAATAAAGCAAGAACGGGGTCAATTATAGCCTATGAATCAAGAAACAAAATGCTAAAAGTAAAAGGAAAATCTTCATATCAAACACATTAAAAATATNTTCTCTATAGCCCAACTCTCACATCCATACATGACTACTGGAAAAACCATAGCTTTCACTAGACGGACCTTTGCTGGCAAAGTAATGTCTTTGCTTTCTAATATGCTGTCTAGGTTTCTCATAGTTTTTCTTGCAAGGCAAGCGTCTTTTAATTTCATAGCTGCAGTCACCATCTGCAGTGATTTTGGAGCCCAAGAAAATAAAATCTGTCTCTGTTTCCATTGTTTCCCCATCTATTTGCCATGAAGTGATGGGACTGGATGTCATAATCTTCGTTTTTTGAATGTTGAGTTTTAAGCCAGCTTTTTCACTCCCCTCTTTCATTTTCATCAAGAGGCTCTTCGGTTCCTCTTAGCCTTCTGCCAAAAGGATGATTACATCTGCATATCTGAGTTATCATGTTACACCACCTGCACGAAACCTGATAACTTCATAAGGTAGTAAAGTATGTTTTTCCTCTTTGCTCTGGGTGATTTTTCTCCCTGCTACCAATTCTCTTATGGCAAGAATGTAACCAAAGTTTCCTTTTTTTCTCTGCTTTAGGAGATTTTTATGTTGTGGAGCCATAAGGAGAAGTTTCTAGGCAAATTAAATACTAGCAATATTCCAGTTTTTCAAGCTTCTGCATATTGAGGGGATTTTATGGATAGTCATTCATTCCAGAGGGAATGGATTGGAGGTGATAATTATTTTGTTGGAGATCTGAGATAGTTGGAGCTGGAGATATCTGGAAATATTTCCTCAGCCAAGACATCAGATGAGATATCTATAGGTCTTGTGAATATTTGAGAACAGTAGGATCATAAAGAATCAGACATGACTGGAGTGACTTAGCATGCACGCGTACACCTGATTTCCTACAGAGTCTATCATGAAAATACTTCTGGTGTTGAAAGATGTCAGAGGACTGATGAGGAAACCTGTAGCCTTGGGATCTATGACAGAAGTCTTCAAGGCCAAGGTTGCTAATGAAGCATAGATAAGAGGCATATTATGGATGACTATTAAAGAAAGACTGTATGGTTAGGCTTCAACGTTATGTGAACTGAGAACTTCCATATGTTCAAGTTGGATTTAGAAAAGGCAGGGGAACCAGAGATCAAATTGGTAACATCTGTAAAACGAACATAGAAAAAGCAAGGGATTCTAGAAAAACATCAACTTCTGCTTCATTGACTACACTAAAGCCTTTGATTGTATGGATCCCAACAATCTTGTGGAAAACAAGATCAGAATACCAGACCACCTGATCTGCCTCTTGAGAAACCTGTATGCAGGTCAGGAAGCAACAGTTAGAACTGGACATGGAATGACAGACTGGTTCCAAACTGGGAAAAGTGTACGTCAAGGATGTATATTGTCACCCTGCTTACTTATACGCAGAGTACATCATGCAAAATGCTGGGTTGGATGAAGCATAAGCTGGAATCAAGATTGTATCAATAACTTCAGATATACAGATGACACTACCCTTATGACAGAAAGTGAAGAGGAACTAAAAAGCCTCTTAATGAAAGGGAAAGAGGGGAGTGAAAAAGCTGGCTTAAAATTTAACATTAAAAAAACAAAGATCATGGTATCTGGTCCCATCACTTCATGGCAAACAGATGGGGAAACAATGGGAACAGTGACAGACTTTATTTTCTCGGGCTCCAAAATCACCCCAGATGGTGACTGCAACTATGAAATTAAAAGATGCTTGCTCCTTGGAAGAACATCTATGACAAATATAGACAGCATATTAAAAAGCAGAGAGATTACTTTGCCAACAAAGGTTCATCTAGTCAAAGCTATGGTTTTTCCAGTAGTCATGTATAGATGTGACAGTTGGAAAATAAAAAAAGCTGAGTGCCAAAGAATTGATGCTTTTGAACTGTGGTGTTGGAGAAGACTCTTAAGAGTCCCGTGGACTGCAAGGAGATCAAACCAATAAATCCTAAAGGAAATCAGCCCTGAACGGTCATTGGAAGGACTGATGCTGAAGCTGAAGCTCCAATCCATTGGCCACCTCATGGGAAGAACTGACTCATTGCAAAAAACCCTGATGCTGGGAAAGATTGAGGGCAGGAGGATAAGGGAATGATAGAGGATGAGATGGTTGAATGGCATCACCAACTCAATGGACATGTGTTTGAGCAAGCTCAGGAAGTTGGTGGTAGACAGGAAAGCCTGGTGTGCTTCAGTCCATGGGGTTGCAAAATGTCGCATATGACTGATCAGCTGAGCTGAACTGAACTATGTTTATGACCATTTTTTTCTTTTAGAATTTTTTTATGAGGACCATTTTTAAAGTCTTTTATTGAATTTGTTACAATATTGCTTCCATTTTATGTTTGGTTTTTTTTTGGCCATGAGGCATGTGGATCTTAGCTTCTGGCCCAGGGATTGAAACCATAGCTCCTGCATTGGAGAGTGAAGTCTTCACCACTGGACAACCAGGGAAGTTCCTATGACCATTTAACACACTGACATGTGGAAGTAGCAATTCTGCAAGCATGATTTATATAGGCTTTTCCACTCATCAGACAACTGGAAAACTAAAGCAGGACTACCCACTCCAGTATTCTTGGGCTTCCCTGGTGCCTCAGCCGGTGAAGAATCCACCTGGAATGCAGGAGACCTGGGTTTGATCCCTGGGTTGGGAGGATCCCCTGGAGGAGGGCATGGCCATCCACTCCAGTATTATTGCTTGGAGAACCCCATGGAGAGAAGAGCCAGGCGGCCTACAGTCCATAGGGTTGCAGAGTCAGACATGACTGTGTGACTGAGTACAGCACAATGTTGCAAAATTAAGTCATACTCTCCACTTCCAGAAAGTCAAGGTTAGGAATGCAGCTGGCTACAAATAGCAGAAAAGTCATCCAAAGGTGACTTAAACATAAGGGTATATTGTTCTCCAGAAACACCAAGCTCAGAGGTCAGCTGAGGATACTAGATCAGCTGATCACTAGTGTCCACCTGCCCCAATTAGCATGTTGGCTCTGTTCTCCTGTTAATGTTTTAAATCTTAGGGTCACAGGCTGTGTTATGATAGTTACAGACTTATGTCCACATTTGGGGCAAGAAGAAGAGGGAATGGGACCATGCGAATTCCATTTGTCCTTTTCATGGGAAAGCAAAATATGTACTTGAAACCTGCCAGTGATTTCTTGTTGTGGAGAACCGTTTCTCCTGACCGCATGTGACTGTGATGCTGGGAAGCAGGTGTTTTTGCATAGCCTAGAGTGGCAGTAAACAAGGAATAAGGCACCAGTATCAGGCATGGTTCAACAAATCCACAGGATCTGCCATGCACTGAAATTCCAAAGTGATCTGGCTCTGACAGAAGGCCCTCCAAATCTAGCCCTGATTGATCTGACTCATCTTCTATTTAAACTAACAGGGACCCTTTATTCCTTCACAGGAGACCTTCATGGTTCTTCAGATGCTGCATTAGTATCCTTGCTTCTACTACACAGGTCTGATCCCTCTCCTTAAAGATTTTGCTTATATATATTACAAATATTTCTTCTCAATCTGTCTATGAAAAGTGAAAGTGAAGGTCACTGAGTCGTGTCCAACTCTTTGCTACTCCATGGTCTATACAGCATATGGAATTCTCCAGGCCAGAATACTGGAATAGGTAGCCATTCCCTTCTGCAGGGGATCTTCCCAACCCAGGGATAAAACCCAGGTCTCCAGCATTGCAGGCTGATTCTTTACCAGCTGAGCCACCGGGAAAGCCTATATGTGCGCATATATATATATATATATATATATACACACACACACACACACACACACATATTAGTATACATATTTTTATATACCTAATGTATATTTATATATATTATTTTTGTTGGCCATTGCTGCAAGGCATGTGGGATCTTAGTCCCCTGACCAGGGACTGAAACTGCCCCCTGCATTGGAAAGTGTGGCTTCCTAACCACTGGACTGCCAGGTAAGTCCCTGATATTCTTTCTTTAAATCCTACTTTCTTCATGAAATCTTCTCCACAGGTCTACATTATATCAATCTTCATATTTTCAAAATGTACTTAGAGGTAACATTTAAAATAAGTGATAATTTTGTATGTTTTTCATTTTACAGTTGAAAGGTATCCATATGATTTATAGAAAAAAATAAAAAGGATTCTATGGGAACTTCTCTTGAAGTGAAGTCCAAGTGTCATTTGCTCAGTCGTATCCGACTCTTTTGTAGCCTGCCAGGCTCCTCTGTTCATGGAATTCTTCAGGCAAGAATACTGGAGTGGGTTGCCTTCTCCAGGGATGGATCTTCCCAACCCAGGGATTGAACCCAGGTCTCCTGCATTGCAGGCAGATTCTTTACTGTCTGAGCCATCAGGGAAGCCCCAAACTTCTCTTACATTTAATAAGTTTAAACAGAAAGATCTCAGAAATCTGTAAACTTCCTACTTCATATAGAAAGTCATGATGATTTCTGCCTAGCAATATTTCAACGCCTTTCTAAGGGACCTAGTAAGAAAGATAATGAAAGAGCTTGCACAAAAGTCTTATTTTATAACTCAGTGATGTTTTTAGTGATTATAGAGAGATTAAATACAATTTCTGGACCTATTCCTAAGCATAATTGATCCTTATACGATTTGAGGGTCCTAAAGGTGCATTTTTATAAAGATCTCAGGTGATTCTGAAAGAGAGAGTCCATCTGATTATGCTTGGTAGGTTACCTCCACAGAGAAGGCAGAGCTGTTGAAAAAGGTGAGCCCTAGACCCTGGATGAGATCAAGAGAGCTTCAGTGTTCTTGTTTGTTCAGTCCAATTGCTCAGTCATGTACGACTCTTTGTGACCCCAAGAATCGCAGCACACCAGGCCTCCCTGTCCATCACCAACTCCTGGAGTTTACCCAAACTCATGTCCATTGAGTCGGTGATGTCATCCAGCCATCTCATCCTCCGTTGTCCCGTTCTCCTCCTGCCCTCAATCCCTCCCAGCATTCCAATGAGTCAACTCTTCGCATGAGGTGGCCAAAGTACTGGAGTTTCAGCTTCAGCATCAATCCTTTCAATGAATACCGAGGGCTGATCTCCTTCAGAATGGACTGGTTGGATCTCCTTGCAGTCCAAGGGACTCTCAAGAGTCTTCTCCGACACCACAGTTCAAAAGCATCAATTCTTTGGTGCTCAGCTTTCTTCACAGTCCAACTCTCACATCCATATATGACGACTGGAGTGTTCTTGTAGTTTGAGTTAATAAGCAACGACTCTGACCACCTGTGAATCTTTGTCAGGAGAGTCCAGCAATGTGACTGTCCAGCAGGCTGACTTGTCTGGACTACATGCCATACCCTCTGCTCTTGGTTGGAGCCAGTCAGTGAGCAGCCCTGGCAGAGGATTGAGGGAGGAAGATGGATGGAGTGGTGATGGTCAATCCTTGATGCCCCTGCAAGTTGCCTTAGTCCAGCCTTGTCCTTGCACAGAGCATCATTGCTTATCTCAAGGTGGCCTGCCACTCACAGGTCTGTCTTTCTGAGTTCCGGCAACCACTCCACCTCTTTGTCTCTTAGGACCTGGGATGTTAACAGAGTCACTGCTGTTGGATTTGGGTGCTGTGTGTCATGGTTCCCCGTCATTTCTTTGACTTTTATTTATTTATTCATTTTATTGAAGTATAGCTGATTTACAATGTTGTGTTGATTTCTGCTGTACAGCAAAGTGGCTCAGCTATATACATTATATATATATGTGTAAAATGTATGTATATATTCTTTTTTCATATTCCTTTCCATTCTGGTTTCTCACAGGGTGTTGGGTACAGTTTCCTGTGCTACACAGTAGGACTTTTCTGTTTATCCTTCCTATATATAAAATGGTCTGCATCTGCTAATCCCAGACTCCCAATCCTTCCCTTCCCCATGCCCCCCTTGTCAACCACAAGTATGTTCTCTATGTATGAGTCTCTTTCTGTTTTGTAGGTATAATCATTTGTGTCACATTTTAGATATATTATGTACCAACACTTTCTTCTATGAGTTTTTTTCTAATTTAAGTTTGTTGCTTATTTCTTATTGCCTACAGGTGTAAAGAGAACTGGAAGGCACAGTGGGACAGTTTAAGATGAGTATAATCTGAATTCTATGAGTAAATGAGAGGATAAGCACAATGAAAAATATGTAATATATAAAAATACAAAACAAAAAAGAAGAATAAATATCCAAGATGGGTTAAAGATAAATAATCTTGATTAGGGGAGGCAAAGTGCATATAAAATAATAATAAATTGATATATTCAATCTATACAGATACTGAAGAAAAAGAATTGAAGAAAAATAAAAGACCTTAAAATCTGTCAGAATGAAAAATGAGTTACACATAAATGAATAGTAGTTAAATTAATGTCTTCTCGTTTGCAATGAAGGAAGCCAGAAGACCCTGGAGAATACTAGATTTAAAAGAGGGAGAGAAAATAATTATCAACCTAGAATTATAGACNGAGTTTGAACTCTTTTAATAGCCTTCATTTTTTTTATTTAACAGGCTTCACAGAATTTAACAAATTTCTATGGAGAAGATAGAGGGGTAAGGGCTTAGACAATCTTCAATCAGCATGGGATTCTTTTTCTCTGTTTTGTTGAAGAGTCCCACTTATTCTTAGTTTTGGATCAGTGAAATTCAGTTGATAGGGCTCTGTTTTGTGAGGTGTCATGGAATCCTATATTCCACATCAGGCGCTAAAGGAATGTCTATGTTTTGTGAGCCTGAAATCTGCTTGTTCAGGTTACAAAAGTTCCTCTTTATTCTAGAATAGGAAGATCCATATTTATTTTAAAAAAAGAGTTGTGAAATTTTAAACAAAATGTGAAGAATATCAATATATACATGAAACATAGATGTATAGCTTAATAAATTCTTTTAAAATGATCATTCATATAACCACTGCTCAGGTCAAAATCAAATGTGTTGACAGCACTCCAGAAGCAGCTCTGATTATCCCTCCCAAATATTAAGCCCAAATGTGGCCACTCTTAGCTTCTAATTTAGTACTTTAGTTTTTTCCCTAAACTAATATAATTAACTAGAATCATTATTTATATACAGTAATCTATATGCAAAGAGTCATACATGACTGAGCGACTTAACAGCAATGTATATGTTATCTGTCTATAATAGATGATCAATAAATGGATAGATAGATACAGAGATAAAGATGTAAATGTAGGTGTGTATACTTTTGTTGCTGACATACCTAAGAGTAGACAGTGGGGTCTTTTGTTACATGTTTCTTTAAATCAGTAGTGAATAAAAATTGTATGTTATCTTCTGGAAACTTAATTTTTTGCTTTTCTTACTGAGCTACAGGCTTCCTTGGTGGCCTGGATGGTAAAGAATGCACTTGTAATGCAGGCGATCTGGGTTCGATCCCTGGATTGGGAAGATCTCCTGGAGAAGAGAAGGGCTACCACTCCAGTATTCTTGCTTGTGTGATTCCATGGACAGAGAAGTCTGGCAGGCTGTACAGTCTAGGGGGTCACAAAGAGTCGGAAACGATTGAGCGACTTTCACTTTCATTGAGAGCTACAGTTCATCTGGAATTACTTTTTACGTGACTGGATATATACGTTTTCTCGCTTTCCAAATGGATATACTGATTACAGAACTTTCAGGGTGTCCACTCAATGTTCTCAGACATTGACATGATACATCCATCTTTACATTATTTCCCCTGTATTAAAATGCATCACTCATATCTTCTGAGTTAGCATTTAGTTAGCATTTATGATTTAACTGAAGGCTTCCCTGGTGACTCAGATGGTAAAGAGTCTGCCCGTAATACAGAAGACCTGGGTTTGATCCTGGAGAAATGAATGGCAACCCTCTCCAGTATTCTTGCCTAGAGAATTCCATGGGCAGAGGAGCAGTCCACGGAGCTGCAGAGTCGGACATGACTGAATGATTAACCATTTCACTTTCTATGACTTAAATGGTCAGATGTCAAAACTTTTGCTTCAGAGGGGGGATAGGGATGAAAAAAGAACTGAAGAATGACTAAAATTCTCTCTGCTCCACCAGCTGTTTTCAGAGAAAACCCCACATGGCTGTCTCACCTCAAGGAAATCTCTGTTAACAAGCTTGTCCATCGGCTAGCTGTTTGTCCCAAACTTGATGCTGCCTTAGGCTAGCCCAGCCATTGGGCCTTCCTGTCCTCTTGTTTCTGAGACTGCCACTTTAACAGGTAACATTCTAAGTTAAGTAAGGTCTCTCTGCAAAGGTAGCGAAGCTGTTGGTTTCCATAACCTGCCCTGTTCTGATTAAATCCTCTGCCCTGACAGTTTGTGGGGTGAGGGGTTTGGGAATCATAGGTAAGAACTCCACAGGCTGGTCATTCTTATGGGAAGCTCCATAGTCTTTAAGAATAAGCGCTTCTGCTGGGCGGAAGTTCGTTTCTTGAATGCTGAAATGTTTGTTTTGGATACTTCCAGTCAACTTTATATTTTCTTTCTTGGGGAAAGAATTTGTTGACCGCTTACTCCATTGCATCATGAATCAGAGCTCACTGATGATATTTTAAGTCACAAAATATTTCATACTTCTAAAAACTAAGTAGAATGTGCATGTGTATTGTATAATAGATTAATCAAATATTCGATTATCATTCAAAGGTGAGAAATATGGATTGAAAAAAAATATGGGAGATGTTAGCATACTGCTAGGCTTTAAAGCCACAAAACTAAGTAGGATCACATAGGAAGTGATTTACATTGAAAAATTATCCTAGAACTAAGACCTGGGACATTTAAATATTCAGTGGCTGATGAGTTGATGTGGAAACAACAAAGGAGACAGAGAAAATGATTACTGAGATATGGAAAGAAACAGGAGCAATACCAAGTAAACCAAGTGGGAAAAAGTGTTTGGTTTTGTTTTTCAGCTGGGTTTATTCAACTGGGTTAGATCTTGCTGTAGCCAAATAAAATGAAGACTGAGATTAATACAGCTGCTTTGATTACAGAATGGTCACTGAAGATCTTGTGTTGTTTCAATGGGACAGAATCAACAGAAGTTTATTGGAGTGAATTCTGTAAATATGAAAGGAGAAAAATTAATTCAAGGTCATAATTTTGCAGAGATTTTTTTTCTATAAAACAAGAAAAAATGACAGGGGTATAGCAGGAGCAGTCAATGGAGTCAAGGGAAATACTTCTTAATGAAAAAATGGGAGAGCATAAAGCAAGATTACAGGTATGATATAGCAGAGAGAGGATAATTGTTACAGAGAAGGTGGGAGCTGATTGTCCATCTTTATAAAAAGCTGTTAGAAGAATTAGCTCTGGATAATGAGGAAGAGGTTGAGGAAGTTCGCAGAAGGAACACAGAAATATAGAGGAGCTTAGAGGAGTTGGCATTGACTAGGAATTCATTCATAGTAACAGAAAAGAAGGCAAAGCAATGGGCACAGGCTCGGTGGAGATAAGATGTCATAGTGAGGCCTCCTGGAAATGGAAGGTGTCTTCTAGCATCAATAGGTAATAAGGCCATCATTTGAGAATGAGGATAGCAGATGAGGTGTTTTATGTTTGAGGAAGAGAGAGGAAGTCTAGGTAGAGTGGAATATTTGATTCCCTCAAATAGGCAAACTTGTGCTCCTAAAACAACGATATCATTTTTGTTCATCTGATACAGAAAGAACAGATTTCAATGAATCATTGGCTTTGAACTCAGTAATTATATTTTTTAGATAAATTTAAGCGTTTAGATTCACTAGGCTTTGTAATATTCCATTTTGCATCATCGCCACCCACTCAGCATTAGAGCAGGGAATAATTACTGTTTCTGCATCATGCTTTGCACTGTTTCTGGGTTTTACAGCGGGTTGCAAAAACCAGTAGTAGTTCTCAGCATCATAATGTTATGATGTTCATAGGTACAGACATTTTTTGAAATGAAGCTTGATAATTCCAGGTTAACTAAGACTCTGAGGTTAAAAGTAGTGCCACTATGTTACTAATGCACTATTTTGCTCATTGCTATTTATAACCCATCCATTTTCATTTGCAAGTCAAAATCAAATAACAAAAAGACAATATAGATGAACAGTATATTCATCTAAAGGAACCATCTCTAATAGGTTATTCTAAGCAATCAAATGAGTAAACTACTGCAAGTGGCTTGCTCTTGTTATTCATTTGCTATATCATGTCTCTTTGTGATCCCATGGATTGTAGCACACCAGTCTCCTCTGTCCATGGGATTCTCCAGGCAAGAATACTGGAGTGGGTTACCATGCTGTCCTCCAGGGTATCTTCCTAGACAAGAGATCAAACCCATTTCTCCTGCATTTGCAGGCGGATTCTTTACCACTGCAAGTGGCTACTTATGTGAAATATCTATTTTCTATACTAATCAAATAATTTCCATAGTTAATCCTAATTTTAACATTCCACTTTGACTATTTAATACCACACAGACTAATAAACATGCAACGTCCATTGCACTATTTCTTCACTATTTCTCGTTGCCTCTGTTTGAACTAACGAGCAATATGCTACTAAGCAGATAAATTGTGAATTTCATAAAAGTAAAATGATAAATTTAGCAAATAGAAATTGACTGCTGCCTATTATATAAAATCACCTCTGTTAGATAATATATCACCAAAATATTTAGCGGGTTAAAAACAACCGTTTATTTCATAGGTCTGAGAGTTGGAATTTGGGGTTGAGGTCACTGAGTCTGGGTACTTCTGATCTCTGTTGGGCTCATTCACATGTCTGCAGTCAGCTGCCAATCTGACTGGGTGCTGGCTATCTAGCTTGTTTCTCTTCCTTCTGGTTTTGATTCATCACTGGGCCAGCACTGGTCACATTACAGTGGAGGGTTCAAGAGCAAGAAAACAAAAGTGCATGTCCCTGGGGTCTAAGCTCATGACTGGCAGCAGCACTTCGAAATATTTCAATGACTGAAGCAAGTCACAAGGCCAGCGGACATTTAATAAACCCTAACCCTTATGGCAGAAAGTGAAGAGGAGCTAAAAAGCCTCTTGATGAAAGTGAAAGAGGAGAGTGAAAAAGTTGGCTTAAAGCTCAACATTCAGAAAACGAAGATCATGGCATCCGGTCCCATCACTTCATGGGAAATAGATGGGGAAACAGTGGAGACAGTGNAAAATATATACAACATTCCTTTAGAGACAACATTTATCATTGATAAGGGAATGTGAAAGAATCATTTGAATGAATCTGAATATTTTACAGTGATGTACAGTCTGTTCGCTTTTCTTAAGTACAATGACTGAATCTCCTCACTCAGATTACCTTTATACTCAGTGATTGAAATACCACGTCTTCCTTAGGTAATTTGAAAAGGAGCACACATCAAGTGTGTAAATAGTTCAGTGACTGTCCTTTATTTCAGTGTCAAACAACTGTTTTCCACAGTATGTGTGTATGTATATATGTATAAATAAATATATATGTATGTGTATATATATGTTTTTAAAATTCTCAGTCTCAAAAAAAGACTTTCAATACTGCTTCAAATATATATATACACACAATATATATATGTTATATATATACATATTATAGGTATGTGTATATATTATACATATATACATACACATTAGGTTTCTCAGGTGGCTCAGTGGTGAAGAATCCACCTGTCAATGCAGGAGATTTTGAAGGTGTGGGTTTGATCTCTGGGTTGGGGAGATCCTTTGGAGGAGGAAATGGTGACCTGCTCCAGTATTCTTGCCTGGAAAATTCCATGGACAGAAGAGCCTGGCAGGCTAGAGTCCATGGAGTCACAAAGAATCAGACAGGACTGAGCTACTGAGCTCACACATACATACATATTATATATGCTTTTATAGTCTGTAGATAGACATATACATAAATGTTTCAGGGTATTTTGAAAGTTTTTGAGACTGAATTTTAAAACCATATTTTCATGGCATTCTAGAGTAACTATGGAACTTCTAGGAGAATAAATAAAAGCACCTTGAGAATTTCATACTCATTAAAGTTACTTTGCCAACAAAGGTCTGTCTAGTCAAAGTTGTGGTTTTTCCAGTAGTCGTGTATGGATGTGAGAGTTGGACTATGAAGAAAGCTGAGCGCCGAAGAACTGATGCTTTTGAACTATGGTATTGGAGAAGACTATTGAGAGTCCTTTGGACAAGATCAAACCAGTCCATCCTAAAGGAAATCAGTCCTGAATATTTATTGGAAGGACTGATGATGAAGCTGAAACTCCAATACTTTGGCCACCTGATGCGAAGAACTGACTCATTTGAAAAGATCCTGATGCTGGGAAAGATTGAAGGCAGGAGGAGAAGGGGATGATAGAGGATAAAATGGTTGGATGGCGTCACGGACTCAATGGACATGAGTTTGAGTAAACTCCGGGAGTTGGTGATGGACAGAGAGGCCTGACATGCTACAATCCATGGGGTTGCCAAGAGCTGGACACGAGTGAGCAGCTGAACTGAAAGTTACTGTAACATTTAAATACAAATTTTTAGTTACATAAAATATGGCTTTATATAGCTATTAAATTTAGGAGTTTTCCCTGGAGAAGGAAATGGCAACCCACTCCAGTATTCTTGCTTGGAAAATCTCATGGACATAGGAGCTGGCAGGCTGCAGTCCATGGGATCGCAAAACAGTTGGATATGATTTAGCAACTAAGCAACAACAATAAATATTAAAAACATTACCAAAAAAGGTCCAGAAAGCTGTGTGTGAACATTTGGATTCTGATATTTGAAAATCACTCGAATCAACTCATATTAAGTTGTTCTGGGACTGCTTAGAAAAAAATGTACCATTTAAATATTTGAATTATAGGGAAATGATTCTTCATTGAGCCATAGTAAGCAGATTAAAATGTATCTGTTTTTTAAAAAGAATACATTTGGTTAACTTTTTTTTAAAGGAAAGAGATGTTGTTAGATTTAAATGTTCAATGTATGTCTTGTCTTGACTCTTTATAAAAAGAAAAAGTCTGAAATGGGAAGTAAGCACAGCATGTGTTAATTACAGTTCAATAAAGTTGGGTAAAAACCCCCAGTACAATCCACTGTAAAAGATTTTTCAGAGGGCATTTCTTCACTTCTCTGGCCAATCTGGAGAAGCAGAGATGGAGCAGCCCTGAGTGTCTGTCTCCTTTGGAGATGTTTCACACTCTCTCTGGGGGTGGCTGCTGCACACACACACTGTTCTGTTAGGGGAAAAAAATGCTGCCTGAAAGAAGCCTGGGCCAGACCAGATCCTTCATGTATTTTAGACTCTGTTAAAGGAGTAAAGAAAATACAATGATCCCTGGCTGGAACAACCCTTGACCGAACTGTGATATAGACGAACTCTCTCTGCTTCCCTTTCGGAAGCGCTCCTTGCCCTTCCAGTCTCAGTGGCCTCATTTGGCCCCATTGACCAGCTCTCACTCCACTCTATTTCTTTGCCAAACTTTCCATTTTGAAACTTCTCATTGTTCTTTGTCTTGCATGCCTTCCTAGGTAGCTTAGTGTTTTAACTGAGACCAATAAAGGCAGCAGTGGTTAATCAATGGTATCCATTTTGAAAGTAAAAGCACTTTTAATTGTGGCATTTGAAGTCTAATCTAGTAAGTGGAAGATTACCAACATTTGGCCAGGAAGCCACAGGACACAGCATCTGGGGCAGAACTTTTTCGAATAGTTGTCTCATTTTACCGCATGTCTGCTCAGGTCAGTGTGGGATGCACACGGCCTCACACATGTAGATACTTGGAAAGTTGTTGGTTTTATTTTTTGAGTAAAGGGGGGAATCATTCACTTACTTTTTAGATGATGCTCACAGATTTCTACAAATCTGTAACTTTATATATTTAGCATGTATTCAGGGTAAGCAAACTTTGATAGAGACCTGTGATGTACCTTTCTTTGTGCTTTGATATTTTTATATTACGCATAAATAAGATAAAATGAGATATATTTGAAGTCTTTACCGTATACTAGGGACTATTGGCTCAGATTATTGTACTTTGCAAAAGAGAATTTTGTTCTTATGATATTCCTAGTCTTCACATTACAGTTGACCCTTGAACAATGTTGGAGTTAGTGGCACTAACCACTGCTCCCCCTGCACAGTGGAAAATCAGTATATAGCTTTTGACTAGTTCACAGACATGTAACTGTCAGTAATCTACTGTTGACCAGAAACCTTATGGATAAACATTTGATTAACACGTATTTTGTATGTAATATGTATTATATGGGCTTCCCTTGTGACTCAGCTGGTAAAGAATCCGCCTGCAATGCGGAAGACCTGGGTTGGTAAGATCCCTTGGATAAGGGAAAGGCTACCCACTCCAGTATTCTGGCCTGGAGAATTCCATGGACTGTATAGTCCGTGGGGTCGCAAAGAGTTGGACACGACAACGACTTTCACTTTCATGTGTCATATGGGCTTCCCAGGTGGTGCCAGTGGTAAGGAACCGGCCTGCCAGTGCAGGCGACATAAGAGAGGTGGGTTTGATCCCTGGGTTGGTAAGATCCCCTGGAGGGAAGGCATGGCAATCCTTGCCAGTATTCTTGTCTGGAGAAACCCATGGGCAGAGGAGCCTGCTGGGCTACAGTCCATGGGTTCACACAGAGTCAGACATGGCTAAAGCGAGTTAGCACACATGTATTATATATTCAATAATATGGCCTTCATTGGTGGCTCAGTGGTAAAGAATTTGCCTGCCAGAGCAGGAGACACAGGTTCGGTCACTGGGTCAGAGAGATCCCCTGGAGAAGGAAGTGGCAGTCCACTCCAGTATTCTTACCTGGGAAATCCCATGGACAGAGGAACCTGGCAGAGCTGAGTCCATGGGGTGGTAAAGAGTCAGACATGACTAAACAACAGCAATAACATTCAATTCTATATCTTTACGTAAAGCTAGGGAAAGAAAATGTTATTAAGAAAATCATAGAAAATACATTTATAGTATGAACTATATTTATCTAATAGCCTAACTTTATTTCATCTATTTAAAGATGAAAGTGAATCATTAGTTTCTTAGTACCTTCGTCAGTATTGTCTTAAGTGATAGAAAACAATGTGGATGTTATACATATTACTAAGACTCGGCATCAAAGGTGGAAAGATAATGTGAAACAGAGATTCATGTTTACGTACAGGTATAAAGATGTATACATTGATTGTTAAAGAAGAAGCAGTGTGATTGCTTGATGGTAGCCTAGTTCAACGGATGTGACTGCTTCACAGTAGTCTGAACTATACACTATGAATGAACCTTTATACAGTTTTTACGGCAGGTAGTTTAATAGTCATGTCTCTAAATGTATTAAAATTTTGTTACATTAAAGACAAAACACTGGTGCTGATAGGCAGTGTCTCTGTTTACAAGAGAGAGAGGCATACTATGTGGTAATGTAATTCTTCAAAAACAGTTATAAAATGTGGAAATATTAATCCATTTAATGCAAGAGTCTTGAACATCTGGAGACTGTGGTATCTGAGGGGGACCCTAGAACCAGTCCTCGAAGGACACGGAAGGACGACTACAGAATTCAAAAATAAAGGTGTAGAGGAGAAGTCATTACTGGATTAAAAGTTAGAGGCAACAACTAATGGCACAAGAAGAAGTAGAGAACTTTGGGAGGTAGAAAGTGGTGCAGAAGGTGAAAGCATGCCAAAATTTGGAAGCTGAAGTCATTTGAAATGGCTGTAGCATATAGAAAACTAGAAAAGAGAGGGGTGAACCTGGAGGGCGACAGGAGCCAGGTTAGAAAATATTTAAGTGAACTATGGAAAGATTTTAGATGATTAGTAGCATTTAGGGTTTTAAGTAGGAGAATAACATGACCTTAATATTTGTTTGTTTGTTTTTTTTTAAAAAAACACTGTTCTTGTTGTAGTGAAGCTAATGGATTGAGCTGGAACAATTCTGGATGCAAAGAAATGAGTTAGAAGGTTGTTCGTGTAACTTAAGTTATGGCTTGTGGCTATAGAACAACAAAAGAAAAGAAGTTTGTGATTTTGAGAAATGTTTAGGAGATAGAATACACTGGTAAAGAAGGAAGGTTGAAGAGTCAAGGATAATACCCAGTTTTCTTGCTTGAGCAACCAAGTGAGTCATTGAAAAATTGCAGCGGGCACTCAGCTTTTAAAAGAAACTTCATGTAAGGTTGACATGAGCATGAAACAATTTAAATGAAGAGGGACATGGAGAATTTGGGTAGATTTATGGAGTGAGTTTTAGGGTGGTGGCATAATGTGAGAATCTCTACATTGGTGATATTTGAATTGGTGAGAATAAAAAGAATGGGAAGTTAGTGTTTCTATATTAGCATCTAAGAAGTGCTAAAAACATGCAATTTAGGGAATTGTAGGAGAAGATATGGAGGCGGGCATGATTCTTGCCTGTAGAATCCCATGGACCGAGGAGCCTGGCAGGCTACAGTCCTCAGGGTGGCAAGGAGTCGGACATGACTGAAGAGGCTGAGCATGCAGCCAGCACAGAAGACAAACAGCAGTGTGCTGGCAAATAAAGAAACAAGCTGATTGGTGGAGTTGTTGCCAGTTTGCATGGGGTGAGCATCCCTGCTGCTATTTTTGAGCTACCACTGTTACATCCTTGTGAAGCTGGGGAAAGTTGGCTCCCTTGAGTTGATGCCTGCTTGTTTCTTTATATCCCTGAGAAACCTAGAAGGAGAGGTAGAATGGGGGAATCAGGAGCAGTGAGGAATTACAATCACTGCATGTAAAAAAAAAAAAAANATTAAAAACATTACCAAAAAAGGTCCAGAAAGCTGTGTGTGAACATTTGGATTCTGATATTTGAAAATCACTCGAATCAACTCATATTAAGTTGTTCTGGGACTGCTTAGAAAAAAATGTACCATTTAAATATTTGAATTATAGGGAAATGATTCTTCATTGAGCCATAGTAAGCAGATTAAAATGTATCTGTTTTTTAAAAAGAATACATTTGGTTAACTTTTTTTTAAAGGAAAGAGATGTTGTTAGATTTAAATGTTCAATGTATGTCTTGTCTTGACTCTTTATAAAAAGAAAAAGTCTGAAATGGGAAGTAAGCACAGCATGTGTTAATTACAGTTCAATAAAGTTGGGTAAAAACCCCCAGTACAATCCACTGTAAAAGATTTTTCAGAGGGCATTTCTTCACTTCTCTGGCCAATCTGGAGAAGCAGAGATGGAGCAGCCCTGAGTGTCTGTCTCCTTTGGAGATGTTTCACACTCTCTCTGGGGGTGGCTGCTGCACACACACACTGTTCTGTTAGGGGAAAAAAATGCTGCCTGAAAGAAGCCTGGGCCAGACCAGATCCTTCATGTATTTTAGACTCTGTTAAAGGAGTAAAGAAAATACAATGATCCCTGGCTGGAACAACCCTTGACCGAACTGTGATATAGACGAACTCTCTCTGCTTCCCTTTCGGAAGCGCTCCTTGCCCTTCCAGTCTCAGTGGCCTCATTTGGCCCCATTGACCAGCTCTCACTCCACTCTATTTCTTTGCCAAACTTTCCATTTTGAAACTTCTCATTGTTCTTTGTCTTGCATGCCTTCCTAGGTAGCTTAGTGTTTTAACTGAGACCAATAAAGGCAGCAGTGGTTAATCAATGGTATCCATTTTGAAAGTAAAAGCACTTTTAATTGTGGCATTTGAAGTCTAATCTAGTAAGTGGAAGATTACCAACATTTGGCCAGGAAGCCACAGGACACAGCATCTGGGGCAGAACTTTTTCGAATAGTTGTCTCATTTTACCGCATGTCTGCTCAGGTCAGTGTGGGATGCACACGGCCTCACACATGTAGATACTTGGAAAGTTGTTGGTTTTATTTTTTGAGTAAAGGGGGGAATCATTCACTTACTTTTTAGATGATGCTCACAGATTTCTACAAATCTGTAACTTTATATATTTAGCATGTATTCAGGGTAAGCAAACTTTGATAGAGACCTGTGATGTACCTTTCTTTGTGCTTTGATATTTTTATATTACGCATAAATAAGATAAAATGAGATATATTTGAAGTCTTTACCGTATACTAGGGACTATTGGCTCAGATTATTGTACTTTGCAAAAGAGAATTTTGTTCTTATGATATTCCTAGTCTTCACATTACAGTTGACCCTTGAACAATGTTGGAGTTAGTGGCACTAACCACTGCTCCCCCTGCACAGTGGAAAATCAGTATATAGCTTTTGACTAGTTCACAGACATGTAACTGTCAGTAATCTACTGTTGACCAGAAACCTTATGGATAAACATTTGATTAACACGTATTTTGTATGTAATATGTATTATATGGGCTTCCCTTGTGACTCAGCTGGTAAAGAATCCGCCTGCAATGCGGAAGACCTGGGTTGGTAAGATCCCTTGGATAAGGGAAAGGCTACCCACTCCAGTATTCTGGCCTGGAGAATTCCATGGACTGTATAGTCCGTGGGGTCGCAAAGAGTTGGACACGACAACGACTTTCACTTTCATGTGTCATATGGGCTTCCCAGGTGGTGCCAGTGGTAAGGAACCGGCCTGCCAGTGCAGGCGACATAAGAGAGGTGGGTTTGATCCCTGGGTTGGTAAGATCCCCTGGAGGGAAGGCATGGCAATCCTTGCCAGTATTCTTGTCTGGAGAAACCCATGGGCAGAGGAGCCTGCTGGGCTACAGTCCATGGGTTCACACAGAGTCAGACATGGCTAAAGCGAGTTAGCACACATGTATTATATATTCAATAATATGGCCTTCATTGGTGGCTCAGTGGTAAAGAATTTGCCTGCCAGAGCAGGAGACACAGGTTCGGTCACTGGGTCAGAGAGATCCCCTGGAGAAGGAAGTGGCAGTCCACTCCAGTATTCTTACCTGGGAAATCCCATGGACAGAGGAACCTGGCAGAGCTGAGTCCATGGGGTGGTAAAGAGTCAGACATGACTAAACAACAGCAATAACATTCAATTCTATATCTTTACGTAAAGCTAGGGAAAGAAAATGTTATTAAGAAAATCATAGAAAATACATTTATAGTATGAACTATATTTATCTAATAGCCTAACTTTATTTCATCTATTTAAAGATGAAAGTGAATCATTAGTTTCTTAGTACCTTCGTCAGTATTGTCTTAAGTGATAGAAAACAATGTGGATGTTATACATATTACTAAGACTCGGCATCAAAGGTGGAAAGATAATGTGAAACAGAGATTCATGTTTACGTACAGGTATAAAGATGTATACATTGATTGTTAAAGAAGAAGCAGTGTGATTGCTTGATGGTAGCCTAGTTCAACGGATGTGACTGCTTCACAGTAGTCTGAACTATACACTATGAATGAACCTTTATACAGTTTTTACGGCAGGTAGTTTAATAGTCATGTCTCTAAATGTATTAAAATTTTGTTACATTAAAGACAAAACACTGGTGCTGATAGGCAGTGTCTCTGTTTACAAGAGAGAGAGGCATACTATGTGGTAATGTAATTCTTCAAAAACAGTTATAAAATGTGGAAATATTAATCCATTTAATGCAAGAGTCTTGAACATCTGGAGACTGTGGTATCTGAGGGGGACCCTAGAACCAGTCCTCGAAGGACACGGAAGGACGACTACAGAATTCAAAAATAAAGGTGTAGAGGAGAAGTCATTACTGGATTAAAAGTTAGAGGCAACAACTAATGGCACAAGAAGAAGTAGAGAACTTTGGGAGGTAGAAAGTGGTGCAGAAGGTGAAAGCATGCCAAAATTTGGAAGCTGAAGTCATTTGAAATGGCTGTAGCATATAGAAAACTAGAAAAGAGAGGGGTGAACCTGGAGGGCGACAGGAGCCAGGTTAGAAAATATTTAAGTGAACTATGGAAAGATTTTAGATGATTAGTAGCATTTAGGGTTTTAAGTAGGAGAATAACATGACCTTAATATTTGTTTGTTTGTTTTTTTTTAAAAAAACACTGTTCTTGTTGTAGTGAAGCTAATGGATTGAGCTGGAACAATTCTGGATGCAAAGAAATGAGTTAGAAGGTTGTTCGTGTAACTTAAGTTATGGCTTGTGGCTATAGAACAACAAAAGAAAAGAAGTTTGTGATTTTGAGAAATGTTTAGGAGATAGAATACACTGGTAAAGAAGGAAGGTTGAAGAGTCAAGGATAATACCCAGTTTTCTTGCTTGAGCAACCAAGTGAGTCATTGAAAAATTGCAGCGGGCACTCAGCTTTTAAAAGAAACTTCATGTAAGGTTGACATGAGCATGAAACAATTTAAATGAAGAGGGACATGGAGAATTTGGGTAGATTTATGGAGTGAGTTTTAGGGTGGTGGCATAATGTGAGAATCTCTACATTGGTGATATTTGAATTGGTGAGAATAAAAAGAATGGGAAGTTAGTGTTTCTATATTAGCATCTAAGAAGTGCTAAAAACATGCAATTTAGGGAATTGTAGGAGAAGATATGGAGGCGGGCATGATTCTTGCCTGTAGAATCCCATGGACCGAGGAGCCTGGCAGGCTACAGTCCTCAGGGTGGCAAGGAGTCGGACATGACTGAAGAGGCTGAGCATGCAGCCAGCACAGAAGACAAACAGCAGTGTGCTGGCAAATAAAGAAACAAGCTGATTGGTGGAGTTGTTGCCAGTTTGCATGGGGTGAGCATCCCTGCTGCTATTTTTGAGCTACCACTGTTACATCCTTGTGAAGCTGGGGAAAGTTGGCTCCCTTGAGTTGATGCCTGCTTGTTTCTTTATATCCCTGAGAAACCTAGAAGGAGAGGTAGAATGGGGGAATCAGGAGCAGTGAGGAATTACAATCACTGCATGTAAAAAAAAAAAAAAATCCTTTCATGGCTTTGATCATGAAAGGAGGAGAGAGATGAGGAGGATATACTTTGTTTTGGGTTGGAGGAAGAACTGAGGAGATTTAAATGCTAATGAGAAGAAGCCAGCAGGGAGAAGAGGGGATGCATGGTTGAAAAGTGAAGTTTCTAGAACTGGATAGGTTTATGTGGAGTTGGAGAAAATGGGATTATAACCAGAGGATGAAGGTTTTGGATGCAAAGAGGGTAAGCTCTTCTCAAGCAGAGAGGCAGGAAGGGATAGATGCAGATGGGTTCGCATGTTTATTGCAAGAACTGTAGAAGTTATCTTCTGATATGTGCGTATCTTGCATCAAAATAAGTCAGATAAAATTTGAGGTTGACGAAATGATAAATATAAGCTTATAAAAAATAAATGTATACCATTAAATATGTAAATGTACATCAGCTGTTTTCTTTGTTAGTGTTTATATAAGATTTTATTTGAGAAAAATAGTTATTTTAAAAAATTGAGGCTGATGGGAAAGGTGATGAGGATTGGAACTTTGAAGAGATGGCAAGTTGGAAACAAGAGTTGCTGTAAAGTGTTCCTTTGTTGAGATCAGTGAGTATAAATTAACAGAGGCACAGATTTTATGATAAGGAGAAAAATATAATGAGAGGGTGACCATGTGAGTAGGTGGCTGAATGGAGCACAGTTGAAGGTTAGAGGAGATGAAATCACAGGACTATAAGGTCAGGCTTATGTATTGGTAATAAATTTGGATATTGAAGTCACTGATGATAATGCTGGAAATTAGGTAAAGAGAAAGCCCATTAGTTTTCAGTAAAAGGATGATATTGCTAAGGGGGATAAAGGGCACTGTGTGAGTAATACGAGTCTGGAAGTAGCAGCTTGGGGGTGGAATAACTCTAGGTGTAACTGGCTGACGAAAGGCGGTTGGTGTTCATGTTGTGTACAGGTAATGCAAAAGCTTCAAGGCAGCTAAAATTTTTGAGAATGGGCGTGAACATGGGAATCAGATTCTGGTTAAATCTATAAAGCAAAGGTAATGGTCAGTTGAAGTAAGACTAATTGCTGGGTTCTGAAATTCAAGTGATAGGTTTTTATAATTTTTTGGACTTTTTGTCTGAAGACTGTAATTTTGGTTTTGAAATAATGTTAATGGATTTATCTTTTTTAAATTTAATTTTATTATTATTATTTTTTTTACTTTATTTTACTTTACAATACTCTGTTGGCTTTGCTATACATCGACATGAATCCACCATAGGTGTACACCTGTGGATTTATCTTTTTAACATTAAAAAATGCACATATTCTATTTGAGGGTGGAATCCATACATCATTCTTTTTAATCCTTTGAATTAATACATTAATCTGCTGCTTTTGTGATGAAAGACTTTGGGGTGGTGTTGGGGACAAGCAGAACTAGGATTTCAAAGGCACTAGGCCCCTTGTGGAGAAGGACCGGTGTGAGGTGGTAGAATGCTACAGGAGGAGGCATCGGAATTGCTAAACACACATTTAGGTGTGATATGGTTTACTTACATCTTGAGAAATGCTGGGCTGGAGGAAGCACAAGCTGGAATCAAGATTGCTGAGAGAAACAGCAATAACCTCAGGTATGCAGATGACACCACCCTTATGGCAGAAAGTGAAGAAGAACTAAAGAGCCTCTTGATAAAAGTGAAAGAGGAGAGGGAAAAAGTTGGCTTAAGACTCAACATTCAGAAAACTAAGATCATGGCATCTGGTCCCATCATTTCATGGCAAATAGATGGGGACACAGTGGCTGACTTTATATTCTTGGGCTCCAAAATCACTGCAGATGGTGACTGCAGCCATGAAATTAAAAGACGCTTTCTCCTTGGAAGGAAAGTTATGACCAACCTAGACAGCATATTAAAAAGAGATATTACTTTGTTAACAGAGGTTCGTCTAGTCAAGGCTATGGTTTTTCCAGTGGTCATGTATGGATGTGAGAGTTGGACCATAAAGAAAGCTGAGCACCGAAGAATTGATGATTTTGAACTGTGGTGTTGGAGAAGACTCTTGAGAGTCGCTTGGACTGCAAGGAGATCCAACCAGTCCATCCTAAAGGAGACAGTCCTGGATGTTCATTGGAGGAACTGATGTTGAAGCTGAAACTCCAATACTTTGGCCACCTGATGCAAAGAGCTGACTCATTTGAAAAGACCCTGATGCTAGGAAGGATTGAGGGCAGGAGGAGAAGGGGATGGCAGAGGATGAGATGGTTGGATGGCATCACCGACTCGATGGACATGGGTTTGGGTGGACCCCGGGAGTTGGTGATGGACAGGGAGGCTTGGCACGCTGCAGTTCATGGAGTCACAAAGAGTCAGACACGACTGAGAGAGTGAACTGAAATGAGGACCTATGTAAGCTTTAGGTGTGAGAGAATGAGCAGAGGTGTTCAAAGACTGGCTATTTTCTATTTCTTAAGTTATTTCTAAATTTTAGCCTCTGGTGTCTGGTAGCATTTAGTATCTCCACTTTCAGTTCAGTCACTCAGTCATTTCCGACTCTTTGTGACCCCATGGACTGCAGCACACCAGGCCTCCCTGTCCATTACCAACCCCCAGAGTTACTCAAACTCATGTCCATTGTGTTGGTGATGCCATCCAGCCATCTCATCCTGTGTTGTCCCCTTCTTCTCCTGCCTTCAATCTTTCCACTTTAGTGGGCTACTAAAGAGATACATAGTTTTTTTTATTAAAGCTATAATCTGTTTATCTCTTCAGACATACATCTTTCATTTTCTTATCGTTTATCACTGCCCTCCAGAAGAAAATGGTACCTGTTAACATCAAATGAATTCATAATGCATCAAGCTCTTACATAAATTAGTTAATAATACTGGTTACAAAAGGTTTTACCTTTAAAAAGCATTTGAGAAGACTGTCAATGACTTACACATTTTATTTAAACTTTATGAGCTGCTTTATTTAATATACCATAGTGGAGAACAGATGAACAATGAAGCAAAATCAATTATCTAAAGAAGTGCTTTCACCTGGTAAAAATGATTTTTAGGATGCAGATGGCAGTTTCTCTGCACTGTGTGATAATGCATATACTCTCACTAATGACAGAGACAGCCCAGAGACACAGGGGAGCATGCCGTGTGCATGTTTTTGTAGGGTTGCATGTGCAGTGGTTCATATCTAGAATGCCATGTCTGTGGAAGGGATGAAGTCTTTGATTTTACATAGAAGAGAACAGGAAACAAGAACACAAGAAAGGTGAAATGTGTTTAAAATGCATTATATTTTTAAATAAAAAATAAAAAGGTGAAATGTGTTTAAAATGCATTATATTTTTAAATAAAAAATTAAAAAGCACAAGAATATAACTTTGTTTACCTGATACATTATAATCCTGTAAGTTTGGGTTTATTACTTTACAAAATTGTATTGGTTTTGCCATGCAACAACATGAATCTGCCACAGGTATACACATGTTCCCCATCCTGAACCCCTCTCCCTGCTCCCTCCCCATACCATCCCTCTGGGTCATCCCAGTGCACCAGCCCCAAGCATCCAATATCATGCATCGAACCTGGACTGGCGATTCGTTTCATATATGATATTATACATGTTTTAATGCCATTCTCCCAAATCATCCCACACTCTCCCTCTCCCACAGAGTCCAAAAGACTGTTCTATACATTGTGTCTCTTTTGCTGTCTCGCATACAGGATTATCATTACCCTCTTTCTAAATTCCATATATATGTATTAGTATACTGTACTGGGGAGTTGGTGATGGACAGGGAGACCTGGCGTGCTGCGATTCATGGGGTTGCAGAGAGTCAGACACGACTGAGCGACTGAACTGATACTGTCTTGGTGTTTTTCTTTCTGGCTTACTTCACCCTGTATAATAGGCTCCAGTTTCGTCCACCTCATTAGAACTGATTCAAATGTATTCTTTTTAATGGCTGAGTACTACGCCATTGTGTATATGTACCACAGCTTTCTTATCCATTCATCTCCTGATGGACATCTAGGTTGTTTCCATGTCCTGGCTATTATAAACAATGCTGTGATGAACATTGGGGTACACATGTCTCTTTCAATTTTGGTTTCCTCAGTGATTTTTGATATTTTAAGATTTAAAGCTAGCGCAAGTTCCAAAATAATCTCAGTTCATAATTTCAAGCACATGCAGCACCCAGAAGTGTCCAGCACAAAAGAAACAACTACTGTCAGCTCTTCTTTTTGTTATCGTTACTTATAACTCAAAACAAGNTTGGTTTCCTCAGTGATTTTTGATATTTTAAGATTTAAAGCTAGCGCAAGTTCCAAAATAATCTCAGTTCATAATTTCAAGCACATGCAGCACCCAGAAGTGTCCAGCACAAAAGAAACAACTACTGTCAGCTCTTCTTTTTGTTATCGTTACTTATAACTCAAAACAAGCATTCATACAACTTTGTACCTAATGGCATACTGAATGTTGAACAATAGGAAAGTTAATAATACATACTTTTAAAACTTTCAGTATATATATTTTTAAAATAAATTTATTTATTTTAATTGGAGGTTAATTACTTTTACAGTATTGTATTGGTTTTGCCATACATTAACATGAATCCGCCACAGGTATACATGTGTTCCCCATCGTGAACCCCATTTTAATATGCTTCAGTTCAGTTCAGTTGCTCAGTTGTGTCCGACTCTTTGTGACCCCATGAATTGCAGCACTCCAGGCCTCCCTGTCCATCACCAACCCCCGGAGTTCACTCAGACTCATGTCCATTGAGTCAGTGATGCCATCCAGCCATCTCATCCTCAATCGTCACCTTCTCCTCCNCTTCCTTATGTGGTAACTCACGGTTGCAAGCATAAGTGCTCCAGTGAGCAAAGAGGAAGCAACAGCATCTTTTATGACCTAGCTTTAGAAGTCATATAATGTCACTTTTGCTGTATTCTATTGATGCTATTATAATGGGTCAGTAAAGCCAACCTAGATTCAAAGGGAGGGGTTATAGATATCACCTGTTAATGGAATAAGTTGTCAAAAAACTGTTGATGTGTTTTAAAACTGCTGCAAGCAGAATATATATCAGCAAGTGGTCATAGGCATAATAAATTAACTTGCCTTGTCAATTTTGTAATTTGAATAAGAAGCCAGACATGGCGTTGCAGCATAGATATACAGATGGGTACATGCAGGGGTAGCCTTTCAGTGAATTCACTTCTGATCACATCCTTACTGATGCAGAAAACTAGAGGTCAGAAAATAGTTCAGAGAAGAGGAAAAGAAACTCTGAATATGGTTAAATTATAGAACCTGGCAGCAAAGTTTTAAGGAGAATAGAGATTTTAAACAGGAAACAAAATTTCCTGGGAATTTTAATAAGGTAGATGATGTGGGAGAGTTGAGTCCTTATCTAGCTCACAGTGGAGTAGACCTTTCAAAGAGCCTGTCCCCAAACAGTATCATATTTAAGTTACAATCGGCAATTTAGTGACTACTGTGAAATTAATTTTCTTAATTTGAATTAATTTTGTGATTATTTAAAATTATTTTAGGTTTTATGTGTAAAAACATAAACTTATCAGGTTTATATTTATCTTTTAAATTGGTCATTATAATAAAAAGAGGTTGAGATAGAGATTTCTTTGGACTAAATTTTCCTGGGATGTATCACATTCTTCCTAATATTTAGCTTCAGTTATCGATGCTTTCTGTAATTGGTTTAAAAAGCACTCATTCTTAAATTCAATGTTCTGCATATTACTCTAATTTTTCTTGCTAAAATTATCAAGACTGGGTTTCCACTGACTAGATAACAGTCATGTGTTAATGTTTCTAACCTCTTCAAGTTAGGGTATTTAAACTCATATGAAAATATTATGGAAACATTAAGAATGACTATGGGGCTGTATCTAAGCTAGATACACATTTGAGAAGAGATGGTATAAAGCAAGATTGTCATATGCATCCTTAAGAGCAACCATGTAACTTTGGACAGATATTTAAGAAAACAGTCCTTATGAAATCACTTATCAAATTCAGTGCTTTTTCAGAATTCAGTTGATAAAGTGTTTTAAATGATAGCAAAACTATAGTCTTGTGAAAGTCTCCTAACTCAAATTCTTCAAATGAATCTTTATAAGCATACAAAATTGTAAACTGTGGCTTTATAAGGCAGAGATATTTAGTTTCTCAATCAAATGGAAGGGTATAATCACTTACATCTAATGATTCCTTTAATTATTAATAGGGATTGATAATTTCTAAAAGACCATGATTTAGAATTTTTTGTGCATACTTCCTTTAGTAATAGCTAAGTTAGGGCAGTGGCCACTAGAGGGCAGTAAATATACCTATAATAGGAAGTAATCAACTAAGGTGTCAAGTCTCAAGTACTTTTTTATTGTATAGTTTTTGCATGGCTTGTATTTTAGATTAATTGGAAACATTTTATACTATACAGCAGTTTAAAGTACAGATATTATCAATGTTTATGGTCAAAATTGTATGTGATATTAATAATAAACATAAGTAGTGTTTATAGAACAGTCTCTTTTACCTGTTGGCTATGATGCTAAGTATTTTCAATATATAGCACCTTCTTTTAAATCTCACAACAAATTTATAAGATGAACCATTATTTACACTCATTTTGTTGTGTAAGAAACCAAGGCTTATTGTTACTAATCAAAGCCAAATATGTGGAGATGTTGGAGTTGTGGATTTGATCCCTGGGTGGGGAGGACCCCCTGGAGGAGGACTTGGCAGCCCACTCTAGTATTCTTGCCTGGAGAGTCCCATGGGCAGAGGAGCCTGGCTCCAGGGCTCAGACCATGGGGTCACGGGAGTCGCACACGACTGAGCACAGCACAGGACACGCTTAAGCCAACATTTTACCTGTTTCTCTCTCTCTCTCTTTTTTTTTTTTTTGAGGAGGAGGAGGTGGGAGATGGGCTTATATGCTTGGAAGCTGTATGCTTAATAAGTTAATAAGATTATGAGAAAATCAAGATGGCTGATTCTGAGTTGGTACAGAAAGTAAAACTTAGAAAAGTGAGCTCTTTAGTTTGTAAAGAAAACAAAGGATGTAATACAACAGTTTATGCAAAGGAAAAAAAATACAGAGTAGTAGTACATTCGGTTCAAGATTATTATTGGTGATAAGTTTAAAAAGTTATGATTTCAGTTCAGTCGCTCAGTCGTGTCCGACTCTTTGCAACCCCATGAATCGCAGCACGCCAGGCCTCCCTGTCCATCACCATCTCCCGGAGTTCACTCAGACTCATGTCCATCGAGTCCGTGATGCCATCCAGCCATCTCATCCTCGGTCGTCCCCTTCTCCTGCCCCCAATCCCTCCCAGCATCAGAGTCTTTTCCAGTGAGTCAACTCTTCGCATGAGGTGGCCAAAGTACTGGAGTTTCAGCTTCAGCATCATTCCTTCCAAAGAAATCCCAGGGATGATCTCCTTTAGGATGGACTGGTTGGATCTCCTTGCAGTCCAAGGGACTCTCAAGAGTCTGCTCCCACACCACAGTTAAAAAGCATCAAGTCTTTGGCACTCAGCCTTCTTCACAGTCCAACTCTCACATCCATACNACTGGTTGGATCTCCTTGCAGTCCAAGGGACTCTCAAGAGTCTTCTCCCACACCACAGTTAAAAAGCATCAAGTCTTTGGCACTCAGCCTTCTTCACAGTCCAACTCTCACATCCATACATGACCACAGGAAAAACCATGGCCTTGACTAGACGGACCTTAGTCGGCAAAGTAATGTCTCTGCTTTTGAATACACTATCTAGGTTGGTCATAACTTTTCTTCCAAGGAGTAAATGTCTTTTAATTTCATGGCTGCAGTCTAATCTCACTAAAATGACTGCTGCTCTGCTGTTTATTATGGGCTGACTTGTATCCCCTAAAAACCCATATGTTGCAATCTGAACCCTTAGCACCTTAAAATAGAGCTCTATTTAGAAATAGGGACTTTAAAGAGGTGATTAGTTTAAAACGAGGTCATTATGGTGGACTTTCATCCAACCTGACCATAGGAAGAGGAAATTTGGACACAGATAGGGACAGAGGAACGACCCTTGAAGACACAGGGAGAAGACAGCCAGCTGTAAGCCGAGGAGAGAGGCGTTAGGAGAAGCCAGCCCTCCCAACACGTTGACCTCAGACTTCCAGACTCCAGGATTGGGAGGAGATGCATATCTGTTATTTAAGCCACCTGAGCGGGTGGTACTTTGCTGTGTCAGCCCAAGAAGACTAATACGGTATATTTTCCATAAAGAACAACAGTGGGGTGAAGACGCACCCAGTGATGTATGTTCACTTCTCAGTACTGTCCTTTCTGACTGTCCATAGAGGTCCCCGTTTCCAGTATCCAAAGTTAAACCAGTAAAGCAGTTTGGATTGATGGGGTAGAGGGACAGCAGTGAAAGAGAGGGACAGCTACTTCTGCGAAAGAGCACTGAACCAGAGCTTTTCCAGCTGCGCTTTCTGCCGAGGTCTCTGGGCACAGCATCACACTGTAAGGTGAGGTGCAGGACCCCCTGCAGAACTTGGAAAGGTTTCCTAACTGGCTTTGCTATCACAGCTGATCACTGACTCATGGCTTTTTAAAATCGATTTGGAGGAAGGCATAGGAGTTTGAAGAAGGCTTTAGAGAGCTCTGACAATGTACTGGGACTTCACAGGTGGTGCTAGTGGTAAAGAACCCGCCTGCCAAGGCAGGAGACATAAGAGATGTGGGTTCAATCCCTGGGTCAGGAGGATCCCTGGAGAAGGAAATGGCAACCTACTCCAGTATTCTTGCTGGGAGAATCCCATGGACCGAGGAGCCGGGTGGGCTGGGCTACGGTCCATGGGGTCGCAGAGTCAGGCTAAAGTGACCTAGCGTGGCAGTGTGCTGAGTATCAGATCCTTTCAGCTCAAGCTCAGGGCATGGGACTTAATGGGGACATTCAGGAAGTCTGATGCCCGTCCCCTGAACTTGGAGGACACAGTAAATTGATGTTTGACTCATGCTTCAGCAATCTAAAAGGCGAGGAAATGTGATTGGGGGGTGGTTCTGATGGCAGGGGGAAGAGTTTCCTGTTAACATAGAGCTCGTCAGAGCAAGTCAAGGATGCTTTTGCTCATTCTTATGCACCTGGCACCAGGGCCATATATGTGAAATCTGTGGAATAGAACCTTCTTATATCCTGTGTAAGAGAGAAGCCTTGAGAAGCAAATGAACGAAGCAGAAAAATGTTAGGAGTACCATCAGGTATCCAGGATCTGAGAAAGCATGTGTGTGTGGCCATTTGGAGTAGAGATCAAGAAACCTTCAAGTGAGTGACCACCCCTGAGGCGGGCAACCACTTTGAAGGCCCCAGGGCTGGACAGCATCAGCCTAGATCACTGTGAAATCCAGAAAAGCCAAGTGAGAGAGTCCACCATTGTTCCTGCCTCACTGTGTTCCTTCTCACTCCCTCCTGAAGCATCAGAACCATCATGAATAAAAACTGAGAAAAGAGTGAGAAGGAGAAATCGAGTGAATGTGCCCTGCTTTTCTGCTTCGTGAACGAGCTACATGCTTAAGTGAAATTACAACTTACTAGCTATTAGATGAAATTGAACGTTCCAGTTACTGAACTGATTCTGTGTTTTGTGACCATAGTGACAGGAAGAGCTTTTATTGCCCCAGTTTTCATTTTGTGGTATGAGGAAATGGGGAAACCTCCTGAGTTTGTTTTCTGGTTATACTCTACTAGTATCTCTTACTAAATGTGACAGCTATTGCAATTTACGATATTTATGCAAAATAATAGAAGTCAGAAGTTTCAGATATATAAATTGATTTAACAAAATTGTAGTAAAGTAGATGATATTCAGTATGAATAATTGGTGCCTCATATAATGTTGAACTTATACATTATTTTAACGTGTATTTGAGGTTTTTTAAAATTATCTGGATTAGGGAAATTCTCGATAAAAGAGTATTTCTTTAGGTTTCATTTAGTAATATGCCTACAGCATATTGAGCTCAAGAGATGAATTGTTCATTTAAGGTTCATTTAAAGGTGTCAGACAGTATAGTAATTTAGCAGTCTTTCTTCCCGGCTGCCAACTGTGACTTGGCACCATGCATCAGGCTGAATGACACAGGTTTTGGGGGATTAGAATTTGGTTTCTGCATCTCATGGACGTGAACAGCAACTTTTCAAGAGCACTTTTATCCCCAGAGAGTGTATACAAATGAATAGCTTGAATTGCTTTCAAAAAATAGCTTATCACAAGTATTTCTCATTTTTTCTACTTGTTCATTTAGTTATAGTTAGGCATAGCCAATCATAGCTGCTGACTGCTCTCATTCGTTTTTTAATTGGTACTGAAAATTAATCAAAAAGAAATTTTTTCTTCGTATAGTCAGCAATCAATTTTAGACCTAGAGTGCATTTTAAAAAGCAGAAGGCAAATAAAAGTGATGGTTTTCCTGGAGAAAAACTTGCATATAAAAAGAAAATAAAAATCTCCAACAATACTCCAACTGTGAGTGTTGTGTCTAAAAATCTACAGTTTATTGAGCCCTTGTGATATGTTAGGCATAAAGCTGATTTTATTATTTTATGTTTACCTGTGAACATTTGGCTGAAGGGATTAAGTAGGCAAAAGGGGAGCATCTGTCAGAGGAAGAATTAATTTTAGGGTTATCTAGGGACAACATTTATGCACCTAGACACACCACGCTGTATCTCTCAACATGCTTTATGCTTAGAATCTCAGTCTCTAAATGGATAACAGGACAGAAGTTAAAAGGTAATAACAATAATTTACCAGCAATTCCTGGTTATGTAATTTTCCTTTTAATACTTGATTTACAATAAAGATTTGACTGCTGTAGCCGAGACCCTAAATAACAAAGGTTTAAACTAAATTGAATTTTAATTACCTTCCACCTGACTGACTGGGACAATGCTGTCCAGGGTTGCTTAGTTAACGCTGCACTATCAGACATAAAGCGTCTGTGTCTCTCAGCCTCGTGAGTTGTCTTCCTCTGTGTATCCAAGACAGTTCCTACCAGCACATCTTCCGTCCAGCCAGGAAGCTGAAGGAAAGAGAGAGAGAGAGTGTATGTCTCCTTTATAAGACCTGCAAGTTGCTTGTATTACTCCTTTTTTTTTTTTTGAGATAAAATTTGCAAAATGCAAAATTCACACCTAAAAAATTTACAGTGTATAACTCGGTGTGTTTGTTTGTTTTTTAAGACTTGTACAATAATCACCAATATTTAATTCTAATAATTCTCTGTTACTCCAAAAAGAAACCCTTACCTCCCAATTCCCACTTCTCCAATTTCTGGCAACCATCTACACTTTATTTTCTGTGAATTTGTCTATTCTGGACATTTCCTATAAATGGAGTCATACAATGTATGGCCTTTTGTAATTTCCTTCTTAGCACAATGTTTTTAATGTGAATCTATGCTGTATCATATGTATGTGTCTTATATTTTAAAGAATGATATTCCATCATATGGATGTCTTCATTTATCCATTGAACAGTTGAATTGATTTCACCTTTGGCTGTTACAAATAATGTTATGAGCAAACATATACAAGTCTTTGGACATGTTTTCAGTTCTCCGAGATACATACATTGGAGTGGAATTGCTCGGCCATTTGGTAATTTAATGTTTAACTTTTTGAGGAGTTCATATTACTTTTTTCTCATACATCATTGGCCAAAGCTTTATGTTTTATGGATTTTGGGAATATTGAAAAATTTGAAGAATATAGTCTATATTCTGACAACTCCAGGCAGGCTAAAAATCTATTAATCTCCATATCTATTTACTCTTATATAAGGGGAGAATGGGTACTAGGAAACAGCTAGTCTTTACCATGTGCATCATTCTGGTCACACAAATAGCAACACATTCTCTCCTTGCCCTGTATAGAATACAGGCACGCCTTCCCAAGAAAGACAATCTAAATTTCTGTACCAGGACTATCTTCAACTCAGAGTCTTAGGTATTTGAAATATCCTCCTCCATGTGTATCACATCTGAATTAAATAAGTTACCTGTCCCCCAACACATGTAGTGGACAATAATGATGGAATGGCCATATTACAAACTGCTATTTGAATAAGACCTTAATGGGAATTGTCAGAAGTCAATGGTCAGTATGAAATACCATGTGCAACTTTACTGGACAGTAAGATAGAGTTCTGGACTGCTAGATGAGTAAATTCTTTGGTTAGGCCATCTCCTGCTTTGTTCTCTGGAAGAATCTTTTTGTCCTTTGTTCTCTGTGATCCCAGATATTGCCATCTGGAGGGTTCCTCATTGTCCATTAATCTGCACAAGTCACATCTATAGTGAGTTTAAAAGTGTATCCTTGGAGAGAATCTGCCACTTGAAAATAAGCCAAGGGGATAAGGCTGTAATTTTAATCTGCTCTTTAGCTGCTCAAGTGGCTCACATTGTCTGGTCTTTAGGGAGAATGCTTTTGGACCATAAAATTCTATCTCACTAAAATTACCTTTTGAGATTCACATCTTAAAATTATTTCAATTGATTTGATCAATTCCACGAAGCCCCAATTTACCAGATTCTTAGTCACCTTAAATTTCAGACATTGGGTGATGAAAATCTACCAAAAAAAAAAAGGAGCCAAATTCCTTTCAATTTCAGCATAGAAACTTGCTAGCATTGCCTTTAGTAGCTCTTATTCACCTTTGCTCAAAGTGACAAGGAACGACCAACACAAACCAATTTTGTGGCTTTCTTCCCATAGTCCCTACAAACTCAGGGTCACATGGCCTGCCTCCGAGGATACAGATAATTTCCTCAGACATGGTACGGAAACTAGTTTTCCTTATTTGCTGTTTCTGTGTTGGTGCAGCTGTCTTCTAAATGATCTCATTGCTCGTAATTCTGAATCTTCTCAGGGCTTCCCTGGTGGCTCAGTTGAGAAAGAATCCGCCTGCAGTGAGGAGACCCCAGTTTGATTCCTGGGTCAGGAAGATCCACTGGAGAAAGGATAGGCTACCCACTCCAGTATTCTTGGGCTTCCCTGGTGGCTCAGTTGGTGAAGAATCCGCCTGCAGTGCAGGAGACCTGCGTTCAATCCCTGGGTTGGGAAGATCCCCTGGAGAAGGGAAAGGCTACACACTCCAGTATTCTGGCATGCAGAATTCCATGGACTGTACAGTCCATGGGGTCGCAAAGAGTCGGACAAGACTGAGCAACTTTCACTTTCTGAATCTTCTTATAACAAATGTTATATTTGTTAGGGTATTCAAGTACTGTAACACAGACCTAAATTTATCTGACTACTTTCATATGTGGTCTGGCCATAACTAGGCTGGGGTGGGTGATATGGGGAAGGCATTGTGCCAGGGACCCAGGTCATTCTATATTTCTTCAGCATTGCTAGGGAATTGCCTTTTATTACGTAGTCCAGGGTGGCCCATCTCCTTGTCTGCACTCTAGCTAGTGAGATGGTGAAAAGGTAAAGAGGAGAGTGTACTTAACTTCAATGTTGAGGCTCAAAAGTTTCACAAATCACTTAAGCTCACATTCCATTGACCAGAAATTTGCCATATGGCTACACCTGGATTCAAGGTTAGTTTGAGAAAATAAGTCTTTATTGTAAGCAATGATACACTCAGATTAAAGTAGGACTTTTTATTTTTTATGAAAAGGAGAAAATAAATATTGGAGGCAATCTAGCAATCTCTTCCTTATTTCCTACCTGTTAGTATGAAAAATTATAGTAAGAATTATCAGTAGCTAAAATGATTATATTACAAGTAAAATTATATATTTTCATTGTACTATTTATCTCTAAAACTGATTTTCCTTTCTCCAAATTAACTTTATTTGGTCTCTAAGCTTGTAGTGTCAAGTCGCTCAGTCGTGTCCGACTCTTTGCAACCCCATGGACTGCAACCTGCCAGAGTCCTCTGTCCATGTGATTTCCCAGGCAAGATTACTGAAGTAGGTTGCCAGTTCCTTCTCCAGGGATCTTCTTGACTCAGGGATCGAACGGTCTCCTGCACTGAAGGCAGATTCTTGAACACTGAGCCACCAGGGAAGCTCAATACATAACGTAATGATACAAATTTCAGGGGTAATGGATATGACAGCTTATTGTCAGTCCTGATTTTTCTCACTCTTTAAACTTGACTTTTATGTTCTTTTTAAAGAATAGTTCCAAGAACAGAAAAGAATAGCAATTTCTATACCTACATACTTCTCTTTGACTTACTGGGCATGAAAGAAGCAGATAAAGAGGGTAAAAACAATTCAGTCCCTGTTTTTTATTTTGTTTTTTTTAATCAAACAAACTAAAAACTAGTTCTCACAGAGTTGATTCTAATTCATTCCTTGATTAGTAAAACAAATTTCGGATCCAGAAATGTCATTCCAACTAAAATCTAAAGTAAAATCTAGTCTATATGTGCTTTATATTTTAGCCACAGAAATTATTTTCACTCAAGGTTCATGCTTTTTGACTGGTAATATCATTAACTTAAATCCTTTTCCTCTCCTTTCCCATTAGCTTATGAGATGTAATATCAAAAATAGAATAACTGCATCATAGGTTTCTCACATTATGATTTCATTCTATTTGACAATTTGTAATGGCCAATATTTTGTTTTGAGATTGGATGTCCTTAAGATATTTTATGGTTGCTTTTAGTAAACTGCTAACTTTACTTAAAAATCTAAATTTAATTTTCCAAAATTTTTTGTGGAAATAATTCAAATTAAGTGTCAGGTGATAGGATGATTATAGAGGTCAGGCCACTCTTTGAACAAATTGCAATGATGACTCACACAAAAATCATCTTGGTTTCATTTTATAATAGTTCTGGGAAACTATGTATCCTACAAAACCCTACAGGGTATAAGGCTGCTCATCATAAGATTTATTAAAAAAGGAAAGATTTTCTTAACATATTCTGGCCTGGAATAAATGTATTTTTATATTAGAAGCTAGAATTTGTACCAAGATACAACTTCCCTATTCATGGTCTGTTTGCAACAATTGGCTTGTAGATATATTTTGTTTGGTCAATGGAGTGTTTTAAAAATAAAACTGAACTCATTGTTTGCATCTTCAAAATTACTTTTTTACATAACAATTCTTATTTGCAGCTTTTCTTTTTAAAAGTGCTAAGTTTTGGCCATGAGGAGTCCCTGTTGCCATATGAGCTAAGCAGTGGCTATCCTCTCAGTGGGCATGAGTTTTGTCCAGTTCAGTTCACTAATAGTCCTTTATTTATTTTGTTTTTTAAAATTTAATTTTTATTTTATATTGGAGATGAACAATTTTTTATTACTATAAAGTGTACAGCAAAATGGTTTAGTTATACATATATATGTATCTATTCCTTTTCAAATTATTTTCCCATTTTGGGTTTTACAGAATATTGAGCAGAGTTCCCTGTGCTATATAGTAGGTCCTTGTTGGTTATTTATCTTAAATTCAATGGTGGGTATAGGTCTATCCCAAACTTCAATTTATCCCTTCCCCTGACCTTTCCCCTTTGGTAACCATAAATTTGTTTTCTAAATCTGTGAGTCTGTTTTGTAAATAAGTTCAGTTGTATTATTTTTTAGGTTCCACATATAAGTGATGTCATATGATATTTGTCTTTCTCTGTCTGAATTTCTCAGTGTGATAATCTCCAGGTCTATCTAGTTGCTGCAAATGGCATCATTTCATTCTTTTTAACAGCTGAGTAATGTTCCACTGTATAAATATGTACCACATCTCCGTTATTCATTCTTCTACTGATGGACATTTACATTTCTTCTATGCATTGGCTATTGCAAACAGTGCTGCAATGAATTTTGTGATTTCCTGAATCCTTTCCAGTCATGGTTTTTCCCAGATACATGCCCAGGAGTGGGATTGCTGGATCATAAGGTGGCTCTATTTTTAGTTTTAGTTTTTTTTTTTTTAAGGAACCTCCATACTTCATAGTAGCTGTACTAGTTTACATTCTTACAGTGTAGAAGGATTCCCTTTTCTCTGCACCCTTTCCAGCATATTTATTGTTTGTAGACTTCTTGATGATGACCATTCTGACTTGTGTGGTAGTATCTCATTTTAGTTTTGATTTGCATTTGTCTAATGATTAGCAGTGTTGAGCATCTTTTCACATACTTCTTGGCCATCTGTATGTCCTCTTTGGAGAAATGTTTGTTTGGAGATTCTGTCTATTTTTTGATTTTTTTCACATTGAGCTGCATGAACAGTTTGTAAATTTTGGCAGTTAATCCCTTGTCAGTGCATCATTTTCAGTTATTTCTCCCATTCTGTGAGTTGCCTTTTTGGTGTTTATTATTTCCTTTGCTGTGCAAAAGCTTTTAATTTTAATTAGGTCCCATTTGTTTTATTTTTGGTTAGATGTAAGACCATTTGATGGAATTTCAGTAGAATTGGGAAGGAAAGAAGTGGAGGAAAGGCTTCATTAGCAGCTAAGACTATTCTTTACTATGTTTTCAGAAATGCCCCATCTTGTCTTCCAGCTGATTCTTCTCTGAAGCTCTTCTAGGAGCTTGCACTTTCCATCACCCTTTCACCCCAGTGTTTCTTAGAGATGCTGCTGCCACAGGGGCTACAGTACAGCTTCTGTTCTCTCAGTGCCTTTGGGGTCTTCTTCTCAAATCACTTCCAAGGATTGCTGTCTTCTTCCTTAATGACAGGCAGAAAATGAGATTTTCTTTTTATTTAGCAGTAGCAGCTTTGGGACCAAGATGGGATTAGTTCTACCATAGCTGTAGAATGCCATAATAAATTGTAAGGAATTTTGGAATTACAGCAACTAGTGAAATCTTGGGGGAAGCCATTAAATCTGTCATTTCTAATCCTGTTGAAATGTTAATTTCAGTCACCAAATCCAAGTGCAAAAATAATGTTCATTATAGTTAAGAGTGTGGACATAGCATTTATATTATAGAATTTGGGATGAATTTAAGTATCTAGGTACTTACAAGGATAAGACATCCGTACTGTAGAAGATACCCCTTGTTACTGCTTTACAGGACGAGTTACTGTCCTTTACAGATATGTAAGTAGATTCATGTACTCTTGAAAATCTCAGAGGCTGGTAGGATAAAAGTGACTATACAAACCATATTCTAAATTTAAAAGAAAATTGATGTAGAGTCTCAATCATTTCCACTTATAAAACAAAGCTAATGGACTTCGTAATTTCTAATTGCGTCCATGGGGTTGCTGAGAATTGGACTTGACTCAGTGACTTTACGTTCACTTTTCACTTTCATGCATTGGAGAAGGAAATAGCAACCCATTCTAGTGTTCTTGCCTGGAGAATCCCAGGGATGGTGGAGCCTGGTGGGCTGCCATCTATGGGGTCGCACAGAGTCGAACACGCCTGAAGCGACTTAGCAGCAGCAGCAGTTAGGTTGTAAAAGCCTGTGGTTTTTATAAAATAAAAAATAATTTACATATGAAAGGTGAGAGTAGGTAAAAACTAACATCTGGCAAAAATACAATAAGGCATTTGTAGAATATGCAACAGAGTTACAGAGCCATGACCTGTTTATGTTGCATCCCAAAGATTCAAGATCGATGTATCAAAGCTGCTCCTCTTGGGCAGTGATCCGTTGCCCGAATTATTTAGTATAATGCTCCATTTTTGGGTAGTCGAAAACCTCAGGAGGATACATATTCTGCTCATTATTGCTATGTTTTGCTCGTTTTGCTTTATTTGTCACTTATTATTTCATGTTTATTTACTCATGCTGAGTTACATTGGTCAGTAAATTATTTCCCTGGACTCTGATTCTGTCAAAGTTATATGAATTCAGTTATATTCTCCTAACTTATTCTGTCTTCAGGATTTTCTTTCCCAGCATTTGCAAGCTTCAGCACTCTTTACTCCTTGCTTCCTCTTCAGCCTTAGAAATAAAAAATGAGCCACCGTGGTCTCCATGTTGATTCTCATGGTTCCTCGCTTGTCACTGCACTCAGGGTTGAAACCCTTCCTTTCTCTGAGTCAGTTGTCTTTGAACTAGCTATTCTATATTGCAGACAGTGCTTGTTACCCTTGAGGATTAGTGTTTGGTTGGTGATGTATTTTTAAAACCTCACTGAAATTCAGATACTGTAATTTATGGCGGTGGTTTACTTCAGTCAGATCTGAGATATTATTCGTTTATAAAAATGCTAGCATTTATATGTTGCAAACTTGTCTGTTTAAACAAAACTATTTTCCTCTTAAGCATCTTTCGTTTCTCTAGGATAACTTCATTGTTTCACAGCATCAAGGGCTTTCTCTGCCGCCCCGTCACTCATTATTTCTTGGGCAGTAAAAAGCACTTTGCTATATATATATATATATATATATATTATTTTTTTATTTTTTTTGGTCCCAACATCCTTGTTGTTCATTCGCAAAGTTGTGTCTGACTCTTTGTGACCCCGTGGACTGCAACACACCGGGCTCCTCTCTTTACTCCTATTTCNTATATATATATATATATATATATATTATTTTTTTATTTTTTTTGGTCCCAACATCCTTGTTGTTCATTCGCAAAGTTGTGTCTGACTCTTTGTGACCCCGTGGACTGCAACACACCGGGCTCCTCTCTTTACTCCTATTTCCCAGAGTTGGCTCAAATTAATATCTCAGGTTCATGTCCATTGAGTTGGTGATGCTATCTAACCATCTCATCCTCTGCTGCCCCCTTCCCCTTCTTTTCTTTCCCAGAATTGGGGGAAATTAGTCGGCTCTTCACTTCAGTTGGCCAAAAGTATTGGAGCTTTAGCTTTAGCATCAGTCCTTTCAATGAACAATCATGGTTGATTTCTTTGAGGACTGACTGGTTTGATTTCCTAACAATTCAAGAGACTCTCAAAAGTCTTATCCAGCACCACAATTTGAAAGCATCAGTTCTTTTGTGCTCAGCTCCTTACGGTCCAGCTTCACATACATGACTACTGGAAAAACCATAGCTTTGACTATATGGACCTTTGTTGGCAAAGTGATATCTTTATTTTTTAATACACTGTCTAGGTTTATCATAGCTTTCCTTGCAAGGAGCACACATCTTTTAATTTCATGGCTGCAGTCACTGTCCATAGTGAAAGCAAATGAAGTCTGGGAACCAGAAAAATAATGTCAGTGCTTTCACTTTTCCTTTCTATTTGCCATGAAGTGATGGGACTAGATGCCATGATCTTAGATTTTTGAATGTTGGGTTTCAAGCCAGTCTTTTTCACCATCCCCTCTTTCACCATCATTAAGAGGCTCTTCAGTTCTTCTTCACTTTCTGGCATTAAAGTGGTATCATCTGCATATCTGAAGTTGATATTTCTCCTGACAGTCTTGATTCCAGCTTGTGATTTATCCAGCCTGTCATTTCTCATGATGTGCTCTGAATATAAGTTAAATAAGCAGTGTGACAATATACAGCCTTATCGTACTCCCTTACCAACTTTGAACCAATCTATTGTTCCATGTCTGGTACTAACTTTTGCTTCTTGACCTGCATACAGGTTTCTCAGGTTATAGGTAAGGTGGTCTGGTATTCCCATCTCTTTGAGAATTTTCCACAGTTTATTGTGATTCACACAGTCAAAGGCTTTAGTGTAGTCAGTGAAGCAGAAGTAGATTTTTTTTTTCCCTGAAATTCTTTTGCTTTCTCTATGATCCAAAGAATGTTGGCAATTTGACTTCTGGTTCCTCTGCCTTTTCTAAACCTAGCCTTGTACATCCAGAAGTTCTAAGCTCACATTCTGCTGAAGCCTAGATTGAAGGATTTTGAGCATAACCTTGCATCAAGTGTTAGCTTGTACATCTGGAACTTCTCAGTTCACATTCTGATGAAGCCTAGATTGAAGGATTTTGAGCATAACCTTGCATAATTATCCTAAATTAGAATAAAAAGTCTTGAATTCTAGTTGTAGTTTAGCCATTGGTTATCCAACATTGGACAGATCCTTTGCTGTTATCTGGCTCATTTTTTTCTCAGGGAAATGGGCATACTTTTAATTGGTCATCCCCCTGTACAATCTTTATAAAAGAAAAATACCAGGTAAACAGGAAAAGGAATTTTAAAATTAGACTACCATATATAAATAGGTTTATAGTACAGTGTCATAGGTTAGCAGAGTAACTGGCACAGAGTATAGGCTTGAGATAAATATTAAAGGAGTCACATATCCAAGTTATTACAACTTGTCATAGATTCATAGGATCAAAGACAATCTTATATTGTCCTCTTACATCTAAGGCCTAGCAAGTGCCCCTCTGCTTATTAATGGCAAGTCTGCCACAGGATTTAAAAATCCTGACTCCTGTCTTGGCTCATATGTAGCACCGTTTTGGACCACTGCTTCTTATTGGAGTGTACATGCAGCAGGTGTATTTGACTTTATAAACCATTGCTGCCAGTTTGAATACTCTTCAGTGGGAGAAGAGAAATATTTTTGCCCCTAAATGTTGATTTGGGGAATGAAAAATGTGGAGAAAGTAAAATTATCCTACTCATGTACCTTTCAAGGTAATCTGGAGGTTTTCTTGAAGTGTAGTTTTAATTTAGTTTTAATCATCTCTCCTTCCAGATTTCATTATACCTTCTTCAGTCCAGAGCTCTCACCCAATTGCTTGCTGATTCTTTGGGTTGAGGTATGATTTTGTTCTGGCCTCTCTGCCTCCTGTGCTTTGGCTTCTCCATGTAGAGCTTAGTTTCTGTACCATCTCAGCCCTGTAGTAGAACTTATTTATAAAAATAAACCTCTGACACCAGTATTCATCCAGTTAGGTGACTTGACTGCATACATTTTGGGGGAGACTGTTTATAGTAAGGGGTCAATTGCATAGTTCACAGCTTTTTTTTTTTTTAAGGTTCTGTTTCTTTTTGTTATCTCTATCTCAGATTATCTCAAGAATTTTAAATGCCTTCCTTTGTAGTCAACAAAGTCTTTTAGTTCTCCTGTGAGAAAACTTTGCAAGAGCCAACACAAAGACACAGGTTAAGAGTGGGGGGCTGAGAAGTATGAACTACCAGTCTATAAATAAATAAGTCACAGGGATGTAATATGCAGCACAGGGAATATACACAATATTTTATAATAATTTTGTACTTTGTGCAATGTATAAAAATATCAAGNCTTCCTTTGTAGTCAACAAAGTCTTTTAGTTCTCCTGTGAGAAAACTTTGCAAGAGCCAACACAAAGACACAGGTTAAGAGTGGGGGGCTGAGAAGTATGAACTACCAGTCTATAAATAAATAAGTCACAGGGATGTAATATGCAGCACAGGGAATATACACAATATTTTATAATAATTTTGTACTTTGTGCAATGTATAAAAATATCAAGATGCTATCTGTGTTTTATGCCTGAAACTAATATACTATTGTACATAAGCTGTATTTCAATAAGTAAAACTGTGAAATAAGGTCTCATGCAAATATAACAAAAAAGAATGTGGGGATTAGTTAATTTGATCATTTTTTAATGCAATGACTAAGAGAAATTCTGGTGCCACTTTGTAAGTAATATTCCTGTATTTTGATTTATAAGCCCTTATTTTCATATGATCATACTAATTCAAGTGTCTGAAGCCTTATAAGTCAGATCATTCATTTTAGGTTTTATTTTGTCAGTGACATAATATCCAGCATAAACTATATTAAATGATAAAACTTCAAGGTTGATTTAACCTAGCAGTTGAACAAAGTCAAAATTGATAATTTTCCTGTGTGGGTGGCCCCTCTCAAAGTGGTGGGTGCTAAAATTTGCTAATATCTTTATTGGCTACACTCAGAGTATTATTTCTCTCTCAACTTTAAAATTAAAATTCTAGATTCAATGCTGACTAGATGATTTATGTTATATGCTTAAAATTTTGATTCAAATCACTGATTAAGTGGATCAGATAATGTTGATCAGTTTAGACCAATAAATGTCCACCAGTGGATCTAAGAACTCAGTTTGTCCATATGGTTCAGTATGGGTTGGGGGTTATTTCCCAACAAAAATCTTAGGATTGAGAGAGTGTTGGGTAAGAGACCAATAATTATCGACTATCCCATATGAAAAGCTTCTTTCCTCAAACTGTGTGAATCCTAAAATGAGAAAGCCTATTGTTTGAATGTAACTTAAATATATATATACATATACATATATATATATATATGTGAACTACAAATTGGCACTTGCCATGGGTGCTTGCCATCTTCCTCTAAAAGGATTAAGTCATGAGCTGCTGCAGCTGCTGACCTTGAACACCCTCTGAAAGGAATCAGGGTGGAGAACAGAAATAAGGCACCCTGTGCTTGCTGGGAAAACTGGCAGGACAGGTCTTCAGATAGTTAGCTATTTTCAGGAGCCAATTTTGTGAGCCCAAATCTTGTATCTCCCCGTATCTAGAAAAGCACTGAAATCCTTCATGGTGACTGTTTCTCATGACTAGTAAAGCTTCATGATACTGGTAGAAACCTTCTGGAAAAATATGTGCTTGATGGCATGTATTTCCCTTCACCAAAATCACATGTATACTGACTTTGCCCCTCTGTCTCTTTGGAGCAGTCTCCCAGAGCTATCTGAGGTGCTGTTTGCTGGGCTGCAGCCCTCATTTTGCCCCAAATAAAACTTAATTTGCAACTTTGACATGGTTAATTTTTTTTTTAAGTCAATGTATTGTTTGCCATTTTTCAGATGCAGGGACAGTCAGCGTCGAATATTGTCAATTATAAACCAAATCCAGTTTTCCCTGTTTCTGGATTATAGTAACAATTATTGCTGCTCACTGAATAGTGATGGCTGTAAATCTTCTGGGTTCAAAGTAGGCTTGACCTTTGTGGCCCCTGTAGTTGGATGAGACTCTGTGACTAGGTCTGGCCTATACATATATATATATATATATGTATATGTATATGTTTTTTTTTTTCAGTGAATTTTTAATGGAAGTGACATGTATCACTGTTGGGCCAGGCCATATAAATGCCAGTGCTGAGCCAGACCTTATAAATACCAGTGAAAGACTCTTAAGATTTTTTCCCTCTTATCACAGTATCTGGCATAGATCCAGGGAGAATCTCAGATTAAGGACAAAGAGGAGGTACTGAGCAGAGCTATCAGCTGAGCCCTGTAGGACATAGAAAATGGGTAAGAAATAAAACTTTGTTGTTGAACCACTGAGAGTTGACTGCTGAGTTGAGTCTGTCTTACTGTACATATACTAATCTAGTTTTGGCCTGGCATATTGTCACTGAGAGGGCCAGGGGCTGCATTTCCCAGTCATGGCCATGTGGGAGCTTTTAGTAGCGACATGTGGCATCTGTAGTTGTGGCATGCGAACTCCTAGTTGCAGCATGTGGGGTCTAGTTTCCTGACCAGCGATTGAACTAAGGTCCCCTGCATTGGGAGCATGGAGTCTTAGCCACTGGATCACCAAGGAAATCCCAGATTCTATATTCTTTAAATCCTTGCCTTTAAGGTGTTTACTGAAGTAGTCTGTTCTTCACCCTAACAAATATATCAGTTGGGTAGAATAATACTCAAGGTAGGAGAGGTATTCAAGAAGGAGAGGTATATTATTATTACAATGCATGGTACTTCCTGGGAACTTGCTTATTATTTAATAGTAAAGTTAAGAAATAGAAAATTAAGAATTTAGAGGAAACTGAAGCAGAATAAGGTTAATGCCTCATGTTATGGTGAGAGGATACTGCACTTTGAAGGTAGTCAGGTACAAAGTGAGACTGAGTTTAGACTCCATTACCTGCTAATTATATGATGTTGGGTGAGTGATTATAAAATGCACAATGGTGGTGATGATTATTATTAATATTATTCTGTAAGTTATCTAGAAAAGTTTATGGCAAATAATGGACATTCAGTTGATGTTTTATTGTTGATATTAATTCAAAGTAGTTTGCATAAGCAGTGAAATTTCAAAAGATACATTTGCAAGGGGCAACAAAAATAGAGAATGTTTTGTGTGGATAATGGGAAGGAAACTAAAATTTGAAAGCTATAAAGGATTTGCCCTAGGAGAGGAGGTGGGTGAGTTGAGGCAGAGTTTAAACAGGTGTGTGGGAGGCGAGGGTGAAATGTACATAGAATAAATGGGACATGGAGGAGATGGGATAAAGTACAGCAGAAAAGATATATTAGCGAAGAGAGGATTGAGAAGTTAATTCTCTCACTGCTAGCATATAGCAGAGTCAAGGATAGATTCATTTGGGAAGACATGAAAGATATCATTTTGGGACCCTCTTTGTTGGGAAAAATAATCTAAGATTACAAATACAAATTTAGGTACTGCAGCAGGTCTGTGGATCCATTCTTCTCCCTTTCTAGGAAAAGGGAATGCTCCTAGGAGAGGAAGAAGGTGACTTCATCAAATTTCAGTGTAAACTTAATAACAGACCTCTTAGCAAGTGAACCAGTGGTATTTACTATCATAAAATTTACTATCGTTGGAATATTTTAGTCCTCTAGGGTTGCTTGTGGAAGATAGACTTTTGTGGGATGGCTCTGGGGAAAAATGTCATGTTAACTATGTGTAGCTATTTAAGTGGGCTTCCCATGTGGCACCCTGGGAAAGAAGCCGCCTGCCAGTGCAGGAGACATAAGTGACGCGTGTTCGATCCCTGGGTCAGGAACATCCTCTGGGGAAGGGCATGACAACCCACTCCAGTATCTTGCCTGGAGAATGCTATGAACAGAGAAGCCTGGTGGGCTGTGGGCCATAGGGTTGCAAAGAGTCAGACACAACTGAAGCGACTTAGCGCAGCGACTAAGTATAAAATGAAGATGTTTTAAGGACAGGAATGCCTCCTTCTGTGTAAAGGGTGTGGCTGTACATACCATTTAGAGATTTCATATGTTAATTTCATAGTCCCAGAACACATCTGGGGGCCTCCATTGGAGGCCTTGGATCTTTCCCTCATTTCCCTCAGCCTCATGATTACTTGAATTCTTTAAATTGCTAGTAATGTTTGCAACTGGCTAAGATCACTGATCTGTGTGAGTCTAAGATTTTTCACGCATTATGTGCAGGGTCGTATTTCATACCTAAAAATTTCAATAGCTAAGGCATTTATTGTTGTTTTTATTATTTTGGCAAAAAATAAGATGGGGAAATATGATGAAGACTTGATGCCAACTTAGTGGCCTGTCAGTCTTTGAAATGGTAAAAGACCCATTGCATATTACTGGCATTAGTCTTAATCAATGGAATTTGTAGAAAAATCCCTCTATATATAGAGGAAATGGCTAAATGGATAGAGTGGCTGAAACGGGGGCAGATTAATTAAAAATTCTATTCACTAGTTATTGTTATCCTTGATAAAAGCTTTTTTTAAAAATTATTTTTTTAATTTTACTTTACAGTACTCTATTGGCTTTGCCATGCATCGACATGAATCCACCACAGGTGTACACGAGCTCCCAATCCTGAATCTCCCTCCCACCTCCCACCCGACAACGTCTCTCTGGATCATCCCCGTGCACCAGCCCCAAGCATCCTGCATCCTGCATCGAACATAGACTGGCGCCTCGTTTCTTACATGATAGTATATATGCTTCAATGCCATTCTCCCAGACAACAAAAGAGACACAGACATAGAGAATGGACTTTTGGCCTCTGATAAAAGCTTTTAAAGGAAGAGTAGATGGCAGTGGGGAAAGATAGTCAGTAAGGTAAGGTTATTCCAGTTCTGGAAAGATTCTCATGTCTCTTTGATAATGGGGAGAGATGTTGCTTTCATCAGCAAAGTAACTCAGCTGTAACTGTTGGTTGCTCAAAAGTTCATACTCGCAGCTGGAGACCCAGTTCAGGTAACTATGGAATCCTAAGAGATTCTGTGTGTTCAAGTATTAGGATTCTTAAAACATCAGAAATCATGGAGAAATATTATTGGTATAATCTCCTAGAAATAGCTATTAGGAGGTGTACAGTTTGTTATTGCTGAATGGAAGTGATTATTTGGGTTGATGGCTGATCCCCAGGTTGCTGAGAACTTTGATGAACAAAGGCATTTGGATGGTCTGCAATGAACAAGCTGCAGACTGGGCTTGACAAGGCTGATAGAAAGTCTCAGCCTCATGCTTACCTTTTAAAGGGCCATGCTGAATTCCCTCTTAACTGTCTGTTTTGAGAAAATTGACTACCTCAGCAAAAGACTAAGCCATAAAATCCAAAAAAGATAACCAAAAGACCAAGATCTGCTTGCTTCATTTCTGCCGGGTAAACAGGACGTTCTTAGGAATGTTAGCTGTAGGCGCTCAGTGTGAAATAAATCCTGTGTGTAGGGAGTGTGCTCAGATTAGCATGGAGGTAAACACAGGAGGGGTAGAGGTACTTCTAAGTTGACCAGGGTAGGAGTGGAATTAGGATTTGGAAAGTGGGACTACAAAGGATAGTCCCCTCCTTTGTTCTTCATGAAATGCTTGGGATGGGTATTATATGAAAATAGGGCATATTACCCTTTAGATATCTGCTAAATCTACCACCCATGCAATTTTTTTAACTGGTTGTGATAAATGGGAACCTTTGGAACCATGTCTTTCTTAGTAATAAACATTAAGCTGTAGAGAGTTCAAAAAGGGAAATGAAACTACTACTGTCATTAAGAAATGGTTGGAGCTGGCATTTCTGACTCATCTGTCTCTCTTGCTAATAGTTTTGCCTGGACAGTACTTATGGAAGACAGTGTTTACAGGTTAATATCATACTGTGGCCCGGGTCACTTATTTGGTTGCTCCAACTGTGTTTGACACAGTGGAGTCACACAGGAAGTGCAGAAAGCCAGTGGGGACTGGTATGATGTACCACTTTCTTCTCAGTAGCAAATTTGCGAGCCAGTCAGGTACACTTTGCAGTTTTTAGGAACAGAAGTCAGTATGCATTCGTTGTTCTGATACAGAGGAATTTGAATTCTCAGGCACACGGCCACAGTGTAATGAGGGAGGGCTTGAATGATTAGTATACTGCACTGATGACATGATTGTCACTGAGTCCTCAGAGGAAGAAGCCCTGGAGGACAAAACAAGGCTGGCTGACATGTCCAGCTAAAACTCAAGGCCTGGCTCAGTCTGTGAAATTCCTGGTGATTATGTGGATTGGAACAATATAGGGCATTCCCCTGAGAAATACATTCTCAGAAACCCTGCCAAGTGGAAAGACACTAGAAGCCTTCAGGATTGTTCGTGTGTTGGAGAAACTGCATTCCTCTTCTAGAACCTCTCACGGCCCTGGTTCACAAAGTCACTAGATAAATTGGAATGCTAGTTCATGAGCAGAGAAATAATGATGAAAAGAATTAGAGAAGCTGGTGGTACAGGCAGCCCCCCTTGGTCAGCATGAACAATATTTGGCTGTACATGGACCAAACGTTTGGCAGAAATGAAATGAGGTGAAGACATCTTGGATTTGTAAACTATCTGAAGCAGCTGCCTCAATATAGACCATTATAGAGCATTTTTCAGTTTGTTCCTAGGGATTGGTGAAAATGACCCAGAGCAGAGACATCTTGGCTGAGAAAAACCAATCCCATCTTGGGTGATACGAAAGCATTTTGAAAAGGGATGGGGAAACCAGCCAAATTTAGTCATACAGTGGTAGTGCCCTGTTCAAAAGTGTCCTCAGGGCGGGATTGAGGGGGGTTTCACCACATACACAGGGGATTGACCTTACGGAACTTTTATAAATAAACCTGGAGCCTACTAATTTATTGAAAGATATCACATGAACTGTATATCTATGTATAAAATGGAGATGTATCAGAATCCATGTGGTTCCCACGGTGGGATCACTGCACACTTTGTATAGAGATGTCTTGGATTAACTTGGGCAGGAGCTGCATTTGAGGCCCTGGCTCTTTCCCACTTTGTCTGTGCCTCATCACTGCCTTATATCTATGAAATTATTGGTGAAAAAAGCTACCCAATTGTAGGAGTCTGGTTTGACATGAGGACTGGATGTTATCTCAGTTATGGAAGGAAATATTTACTTGTCACAACAAATCACAAATCTGAAAAATGAATGAATGTCCAGAAAGATGATATTTTTTATTACTTAGTACCAGACACCTCTGCAAGACTCTTTTTCTCTACATGATTTGGCTGCATCCTTTATAATCACTTCTTCCTATGATAATCATCTTGAAGTATAATTTTGTATAGGAGGAGTAGAAAGATAGTTCTGTCTTTCATCTAACATGATACTTAGTTTTTCATTATTGATGAATTAGACTAGTGTCCCAGGAGAAATAAATCACCAGCTTAGAGTTTTAAATGACTGAGGATGGAAAATCCTTCATACAGTGTTCTTCTGCACATTTCAGACCTTGTTTATCCTGCACTACACTCATTTTTTGGAACATCTACATGTCACCTAGTCTTGTAGTTCTGGTCAGAACACTGAGTGAGTTGGTACAGCGGGTGGCAGAAGTACTCCTGAAAATCATTCCTATCCAGGATGGCTGGGAATAAATATGCACGATAGTGACTGGGAATAGCACAAACGTGCCCCACCGAGCACAGGCGGCATGTTCTGTCTGCTGCTTCAGCTGGATCCTCCACATCTCTGCAGTCATTCCAGTATCACTTGACATGAGGGCAAATCTGACAATGGGAAGCATCAGGCGACAGTTCTGATTTTTTAAAAAAGTTTAATTTTATTAATTTCACATATGATGCTGTGATGGAGAAGGCAATGGCACCCCACTCCAGTACTCTTGCCTGGAAAATCCCATGGATGGAGGGGCCTGGTAGGCTGCAGTCCTTGGGGTCACTAAGAGTCGAGCATGACTGAGCGACTTCACTTTCACTTTTCACTTTCATGCATTGGAGAAGGAAATGGCAGCCCACTCCAGTATTCTTGCCTGGAGAATCCGAGACAGAGGAGCCTAGTGGGCTGCCATCTATGGGGTCACACAGAGTCGGACACGACTGAAGCGACTTAGCATGATGCTGTGAACAGAGTGCTCCTGGAGCCTTCCCAGGGCCTTGGAAGAGACCTATCAAGTTGAGGAGTCTTGACTGTTAAGCTTCATAGTAAGTCTGCCTCTCAGTGGGACCAGATCATGGAAAGATTTGAAAATGGTGTAGGAAGCTGGGCTTAACACAGTCTGCATCTCATGTATGCAAAGGACACTATTATGACCATATAGCTTAGAAATTCAGAGTGAGTTAAAGATATGTGAGATGGCTAAGTGGTCTTCATATGCTAAGATTATTGACAAAATATTCATCAGATTTATTATACCATCAAATCTCTTCAGAGAAAAATGTTCTGCCTTTGCTAAAGGTTTTCTAATGGGTACTGGGGGATGGAAGAGTTGTATTAAAGAGGTAGGATCAGTTTCACCAGGGCTAAATGCATTAGTGATGCATTAACTCATCCTCTGGCTCCATCAGATGCTTATCAGTTTTCGGAATCATCACCAGAGAGATTCCAGCTCAATCTTTTATTGAGTCTATCACACATTTCAAACTTTGAAATTCCACTGCCTTCATTCTGATTTATTTTTTTTTATCCTGTCTAAACAGATCTTCAACTGTGAACATGCTTCTTCATTTGAAAAACAGGGCATGTTAACATTATTAAAATACTTGCCCTTTAGTTGGCCTTATCAGAAAAATAAAGCTCCGAGGGCTGCCAAAACTGAAAGAATAACGCTGCAATGGCGGAAGAAGCCTTAGAGATTGCTTTGTTTGATGATTTCAGACAGATAAATTTTGCAGTGCTAAAGAAGTGGAAACATTTGAGAAGTCACTGGAATGCTGACCCCCCTGGCAGCAGCAGTAAGCCGCCCTCTTGAAGTGGAGATGTTGCCAGAAACATATCCTTATTACATCTGTTCCCACAGCCAGCCTAGTGACATTACATTAAACGTGGGCCAGCATACAGTATACAATTGACTTGAATTGATGAATATTCCCTGTTCAAATTATAGACCTACATATTCAGTTGTCATGCCTTTTCTTATAGGTTATTACTGGCACTTCAAATTAGCATGTCTACCACAAAACCCCATGTTTCCTTTACTGATCTGATGCTGTGAAATCTACACCCCCCCCAATTTATATTTCCTACATTAGTAACTGCTCCTCTCTCCATTTGAGAGCCCAGTTTTGTGAACACCATCCTCTCTGCCTCTACCTCATAGTAATTATTTATTATTATTCACATGTTTACCATGGTCGCTTTCTTATATGCCTCTCTGCCTTCAGTTTTTCTTTCTAAAGTCCCCATTTCCAAATAAAATTCCCCAGTAATATTCTTAGGAAGTTAAACAAAATAAATCTAATGATGCCAATCATTAACTTAAAATTATTCAATGGTCCTGTCTTGCCAGCAAAACTGCCATCCATTTTTAACCGTGGCATGCAAGGGTTTCTGTGTCTTGTCTTTGCCATTTTTTCCAGCTTTACTGACTGCCCTAGTGAAGCTGTCCCAGCCCCATCCCAGCTATACCAAAAGCCTTGTAATTTGCTCTTCGGTCTCTTTGCTTTTGCATATTCTACTGGAATGTTTTTCCCCCACTTCTCTGCTAAGATTTACTTATACTATAACCTGTCTTGTTTTTATGCTTTAAATACCTTGTTTTCTGAGTGTTTTTCCCATCTGTAAGTTATTATTCTATATTAAAACTGCATTTCATTGTCCAAGAGGATAAGGACTTAAGTACCCATATTGTAGTACCCAGAGCAGTCTTGGAATACGTTAACCATTTAAGGAATAGATGTGTATTTGATGCATGAATAAATGTAGGCCTTTAAGTAGCACAGACCATTCATTCACCCACCAGGAGACATGCTAAAAACTCGATTAGATATTTGTAAAGCTGGTAAAACTTTCTGCAAAACATGCTCCATATCCAGAATAAAATATGATTGGTACTAACCCATGGGACAGAAGATTATCATACCAAATATTAAATATCCTTGTGTTTGATGTTTTACCTGACTATAGAGGTTTACTATGTTAGATTCAGTGTGTCTGTCCTCTGATGCCCTCTTGCAACACCTACCATCTTACTTGGGTTTCTCTTACCTTGGACGTGGGCTATCTCTTCATGGCTACTCCAGCAAAGCACAGCCACTGCTCCTGACCTTGAACGTGGAGTAGCTCCTCTTGGCCCTCCTACACCCATGCAGCCACGGCTCCTTGGTCATGGGTTTGCTCCTCTCGGCTGCTGCCCCAACCTCGGGGGTGGGGTAGCTCCTCTCGGCCGCCGCTCCTGACCTCGAGTGTGACCATATTCATAGAAAACTAGTCAATCTGATCACATGGACCACAGCCTTGTCTAACTCAGTGAAACTAAGCCATGCTGTGTNGGCAGGGCCATTCTCAATAAATCTTTAATCCAATTTTCTTTTGATGGGTGGAGCTGTGTTCCCTCCCTGTTATTTACCTCAGGCTAAACTATGGTGGAGATAATGAAGATAATGGTGACCTCCTTTAGAAGGTTCTATACATGCACTGTTGCACTCAGTGCCCCTGACTCTGCAGCAGGCCACTGCCAACCCACACCAGAGGCTTCTGGATGCTCATGGGAAAGTCTGGGTCAGTCTCTTGTGGGGTCACTGCTCCTTTCTCCTGCATAATGGTAAACACAAGGTTTTGTCTGTGCCCAAGAGGATGAGTCATGGTGGAGAGTTCTGACAAAATGTGGTTCACTGGACAAGGGAATGGCAAACCACTTCAGTATGCTTGCCTTGCGGACCCCATAAACAGTATGAAAAGGCAAAAAGATAAAACATAAAACACTGAAAGAGGAACTCCCCAGGTCAATAGGTGCCCAATATGCCATCAGAGATCAGCAGAGAAATAACTCCAGAAAGAATGAAGAGACGGAGCCAAAGCAAAAACAATACCCAGTTGTAGATATAACTGGTAATGGAAGTAAAATCCGATGCTGTAAAAAGCAATATTGCATAGGAACCTGGAATGTCAGGTCCATGAATCAAGGCAAATTGGAAGTGGTCAAACAGGAGATGGCAAGAGTGAACATCAACATTCTAGGAATCAGCAAACTAAAATAAACTGGAATGGGTGAATTTAACTCAGATGACCATTATATCTACTACTGTGAGAAAAAAATCCCTCAGGAGAAATGGAGTAGCCACCATAGTCAACAAAATAGTCCAAAATGCAGTACTTGGATAAAATCTCAAAAATTACAGAATGATCTCGGTTCATTTCCAAGGCAAATCATTCAGTATTAAAGTAATCCAAGTCTATGCACTGAGCAGTAATGCTGATGAAGCTGAAGTTGAATGGTTCTATGAATACCTACAAGACCTTCTAGAACTAACACCCAAAAAATATGTCCTTTTCATTATAGGAGATTGGAATGCAAAAGTAGGAAGTCAAGAGATACCTGGAGTAACAAGAAAATTTGGCCTTGGAATACAAAACAAATCAGGTCAAAGTCTAACAGAGTTTTGCTAATAAAATGCATTGGTCATAGCAAACACTCTGTTCCAAACACACAAAAGAAGACTACACGTGGACATCACCAGATGGTCAATACTGAAACAAGATTGATTATATTCTTTGCAGCCAAAGAAGGAGAAGCTCTATACAGTTAGCAAAAACAAGACCAGGAGCTGACTGTGGCTTAGATCATGAACTCCTTATTGTCAAATTCAGCCTGAAATTGAAGAAAGTAGGGAAAACTACTAGACCATTCAGGTATGACCTAAATCAAATCCCTTAGGTTTATACAGTGGAAGTGAGAAATAGATTTAAGGGACTAGATCTGATGGACAGAGTACCTGATTAAATATGGACAGAGCTTCATGACATTGTGCAGGTAGCAGTGATCAAGACCATCCCCAAGAAAAAAGAAATACAAAAAGGCAAAATGGTTGTCTGAGGAGGCCTTACAAATAGCTGAGAAAGAAGAGATGCAAAAGGCAAAGGAGGAAAGGAAAGATATACCCATTTGAATGCAGAGTTCCAAGGAATAGCAAGGAGAGATAAGAAAGCCTTCTTAAGTGATCAATGCAAATAAATAAGAGGAAAACAACAGAATGGGAAAGACTAGAGATAACTTCAAGAAAATTAGAGAAACCAAGAGAAGATTTCAAGCAAAGTTGGAGACAGTAAAGGACAGAAATGGTATGGACCTAACAGAAACAGAAAATATTAAGAAGAGGTGACAAAAACACACAGAACTATACAAATAAGATCTTCATGACCCAGATAACCATGGTGGTGTGATCACCCAACTAAAGCCAGACATCCTGGAATGTGAAGTCAAGTGGACCTTAGAAAGCATCACTACGAACAAAGATAGTGGAGGCGATGGAATTCCAGTTGAGCTATTTCAAATCCTAAAAGATAATGTTGTGAAAGTGTTGAACTCAATATGCCAGCAAATTTGGAAAACTCAGCAGTGGCTACAGGACTGGAAAAGGTCAGTTTTCATTCCAATCCCAAAGAAAGGCAATGCCAAAGAATGTTCAAATAACCACAATTGCACTCATCTCACAAGTGAGCAAAGTAATGCTCAAAATTCTCCAAGTGAGGATTCAACATTATGTGAACCGTGAACTTCCAGATATTCAAGCTGGTTTTAAAAAAGGCAGAGGAACCAGAGACCAAATTGCTAACATCCAGTTGTATCATCGAAAAAGCAAGAGAGTTCTAGAAAAACATCTATTTCTGCTTTATTGACTATGCAAAGCCTTTGACTGTGTAGATCACAACAAACTGTAGAAAATTCTTAAAGAGATGGGAATACCAGACCACCTGACATGCCACCTGAGAAATTTGTATGCAGGTCAAGAAGCAACAGTTAGAACTGGACATGGAACAACTGACTTGTTCTGAATCAGGAACAGAGTACAAGACTGTATATTGTCACCCTGCTTATTTAACTTATATGCAGGGTACATCATGTGAAATGCAGGGCTGGATGAAGCACAAGCTGGAATCCAGATTGCCAGGAGAAATATCAATAACCTCAGATATGCAGATGATACCACCTTTATGGCAGGAAGGGAAGAGGAACTAAAGAGCCTCTTAATGAAAGTGAAAGAGAAGAATGAAAAAGTTGGCTTAAAACTCAACATTCAGAAAACTAAGATCATGGCATCTGTTCCCATCACTTTATGCCAAATAGATGGGGAAACAATGGAAACAGTAGCTGACTTTATTTTGGGGGGCTCCAAAATCACTGCAGATGGTGATTGCAGTCATGAAATTAAAAGACACTTGCTCCTTTGAAGAAAAACTATGAGCAACCTAGACAACATATTAAAAAGCGCAGACATTACTTTGTCAAAAAAGATCCATCTAGTCAAAGCTATCTTTTTTCCAGTAGTCCCATATGGATGTGAGAGTTTGACTACAAAGAAAGCTGAGCGCTGAAGAATTGATTCTTTTGAACTATGGTGTTGCAAAAGGGACTCTTGAGAGTCCCTTGGACAGTAAGGAGATCCAGTCCATCCTAAAGGAAATCAGTCCTGAATAGTCATTGGCAAGACTGATGCTGAAGCCAAAACTCCAATACTTTGGCTGACTCATTTGAAAAGGCCCTGATGGTGGGAAGATCGAAGGCCAGAGGAGGAGAGGACAGAGGATCAGATGTTTGGATGGCATCATTGACTTGATGGACATTTGTTTGAGCAAGCTCTAGGAGTTGGTGATGGACAGGGAAGCCTGGTGTGCTGCAGTCCATGGGGTTGCAAAGACTCAATACCACTGAGTGACTGAACTGAACTGAACTGATCCTTAATCTGTTCACTCAGCAAAGAGTTCTTAATTATTAACTGGGCTGAAACACTCAATAAATCCCAGGGGAAAAAACAGCAATCAATCACCAAGGGCCAGTTGTCAATGAGCTTGGAACCCAAGAGGGGAACTAAGAAATATATCCACACAAAATAAGTGAGAGATTGTGCATTGTTTTGATAAGTTACCAGTGTTTCAAGACGGTAACATTTATAAGATAGAAAAAGAGGTTACTGTAATTTTTTTCTAGTTCCAGCTGTAACAAATGATTGCTAACTTAGTGGCTTAAAACAGAACAAACTTATAGTAAATACAGTCTCATAGTAAATAGTTCTGGAAGTCAGAAATTCACCATGTGTTAGAAGGCTAAAATCAAGGTTGTTCATAAGGCCAGTTTCTTTCTGAGGCTCTAGTATGCACTTAGTCGTGTCCTATGGCACTCTCTGTAGTGCCAAGGACTGAACCCACCAGCTCCTTTGTCCACGGAATTTTCCAGGCAAGAATACTAGAATGGTTGACATTCCCTACTCCAGGGGATTTTCCAACCCAGGGATCGAACCCTAGTCTCTTGTGTCTCCTGAATTAGCAGGTGGATTTTTTACCACTAGCACCACCTGGGAAGACCCAGAGGAGAATCCAGTCCTTGCCTCTTCCATCTTTTCAAGGCTATTTTGGCACTTTTTAAACTCATAATAACATCATTTCAATCACTGCTTCTGTCTTCCTTTCACCTTCTCCCAGTCTAATATCCTGGTCTATAAAGACCCTGTGCATACATGGGACCGACCTGGGTGATGCAGAACAATCTCTCCATCCCAAGATTCTTAACTAAGCCACATCTGCAAAGTTTCCTTTGCCATACAGAGTAATGCAGTCACAGATTCCAAAGATCAGGATGTGGCCATCTTCAGGGGTAGGGAAGACATTATTCAGCTTACCACGAAGTGTTCCAGGACATCAACGCTTTCTGATGAAAGGTGTGGAAGCAGATGGGGATATAGCCCCTGGAGGAATGATTACAGAAGAGTTTATGCAATAGAGGCAGGACAAGCAGTAGGATAAAATGCTACAAGGGAGGCTGAAAAATATTTAAAAACAACTGGAAGCAATCAAAAGTGTAGAATAGAAGAATGTTTTTAAAAATTAATATAACAATGTTGTAAGGAATGATTTGGATTGAGTTGCAAATATAAATGCTCTCGGGGCCAATTAGGTACCATAAGTGAATGAAATGCTCATAGTATAAAAAGAACACACATTGAACTCTACTCAGTATTATGTGCCAACCTGGATGGGACAGGGGCTTGGGGGAGAGAGAATGGATACATGTATAAGTACAGCTGAATCCCTTCACTGTTCACCTAAAACTACCACAACATTGTTAGCTGGGTATACCTCAGTATAAAATAAAAAGTTTAAAGTTTGAAAAAAATATAAAGAACACCATCTTGGGAAGACAGGTGAACACAGGCTCCTTTCTCAAAAGGCCAGCAATGGCCAGCCCAAGCCAATTGTGGCCCTGAAGAATGCAGATCCAATGGTATCATAGCATCAGATTTTTCAAAAGAAATGAGAAATCAGGATGTATTTAAATAACATTTCTCAATTTATAAATATAAGAACTCAAAATATATTCCCAAAACACTGTAATTTTGAAACAAAGCATGTCTGTGAACTTGACACACCCACAGCTGGCAGTCTATAGCCTCTGGATGGATGAGAGGAAGGCAAGAATCAGTCATTCAGTACTCTGACTGAGCTAATCTCTGTTCTGCAAGTGTGACTGAGATTAGGAACAAGGTCATGAACTTAACCCCTAAATTGTCCTTTTGTTGATTTCTACGTCAAAATATTATCTACCACTATCATCTAGATGGGGGGAAACAAAACATACATACATGAGAGTATAATTAACTCTAAAAGTTCAGACATGCTAAGTGGATTATATCAACAGGATTATATCAACAATTGCTTCAGGAATCAAAAGGACCCTGACTATTTCACCTGAAAGAAACTCCTTTAGATACAACAGTTCCTCAAGTTGGATTTGTTGTTTAGCCCTGTGTGTATGTGTGTTAGTCACTGAGTTCTGTCCGACTCTGCAAACCCATGGACTGCAGCTTGCCATGGACAGGCTCCTCTGTCCATGGAGTTCTCCAGGCAAGAATACTGGAGTGGGTTGCCACTCCCTTCTCCAGGAGGTAGAACCTGGGTCTCCTGAATGGCAGGTAGATCCTTTACAGTCTGAGAGACCAGGGAAGCCCCTATTTGAACCTACTCATGTTCAATCAAATGTCTTCATTCCTATAGAAGATAGAGTTGTGGCCTAGCCAATAGCCAATCCCACCCCTGACTTCTTGCTAAGAAAATCTTGATTCTGCACAAGTATTTGTACCCTTGTATTTAGTGGAAGCTGGGCCTCTCCCCATATCGGGAAAAATCCTTGTTTAGTATAAGTCAGTCATGGCAGGTCCATTTCCCTCCTCAGTGACTAGTTTCAGAACTGGTCCAACAATGCAGTTCTGACCATTGAGATGGGAAAGCAATTCTGTTGATGTTACTTGTAAGGGAGTCTTCTTATGCTCTTATGGAATGTAATCCACTTTAAGGACTACTTTACGAAAGTGCTACTCTAGCAGGGACCAGTGAATTACATCCTTAGGAAATTTCAGCAGTACAACATAATTGCTTGCCTAAATACAAATGCTTTGGGTGCCTCATAAAATACGAACTGGCTTCCCAGATGGCACTAATGGTAAAGAACCCATCTGCCAATGCAGGAGACATAAGAGACGCAAGTTGATAACTGTGTCAGAAAGATCCCCAGGAGGCATTGCAACCCACTCCAGTTTCCTTGCCTGGAGAATTCCATGGACAGAGGAACCTGGCAGGTTACAGCCCATAGAGTCGCATAGTTGGAGACAACTGAAGCGACTTAGCAGGCATAAGTTTTTTTTAATGTAAAAATTATATTTGTGTCCTCAGATATGTTTTTGAAAGTATAGTNCATGGACAGAGGAACCTGGCAGGTTACAGTCCATAGAGTCGCATAGTTGGAGACAACTGAAGCGACTTAGCAGGCATAAGTTTTTTTAATGTAAAAATTATATTTGTGTCCTCAGATATGTTTTTGAAAGTATAGTTAGTTAACAATGTGTGTGTTTCAAGTTTACAGCAAAGTGATTCAGTTATACATATATATCTTATATGTGTATGTATTTTATCCTAATTGCCTACTTTAGTGGTTCTCAACATTTTTTTTCAGCTTTAACATATGTAATGGACAGTGTTCACAAGTTTCATTCCCTTCGTTATACAGATTTTGCTGATACAAAGAAAGAAATAGCTGGGACCTCTGGATGTAATGCAGTTACAATTCATATTTTTATTCATCCTTTCTTTATTCTTATATTCTTCCTTATTGGTAAAACTAAACAATAATCATTAAAATTGCAACTTCTAAGGATTTAAATGACTCATAATCACTCACATATTATCAGCACAGTAATAGCAGTTGCATTTCAAGGACAAGGCTGTGAATTACAAACATTTCCCACCCAACTAATGAATTACAACTCAACTCCTTTCCTCCCATATTAGAAAGCTGATAAGAGGAGTTTGGAGTACACCTTAATTTTCAACAAAAGATAACTCATGTATACATTTTAGTACTCTTGTTAGTAATAAATGATTTATACCTGGGTTCACGATCCACTTTATCACAGATGTGTAAGTGTGGCTTGACATCATTTTTGAGAACTGCTAGCCTAGGAAAGGCAGAAAGAAAAAATTCAATTTCATATGCTTGTGCCTTCAGGGAAAAAAAGACATGCTCAGCATAGTAATTCTGGATCATTATAGAACACACATTTGGAGAACAGGGTCAGTGTGTATTAATAATTTGTATTATTTTCTATCTCCCAAAGTCATAGCATTCATTCTACCTGTGGACTAGATTTTAATGAAAATGTGAAATGTTATTATAGGAGAAATTGCATAAGAAAATTAATTCATCATGGAGATCTTATGCGGATTTTCAAACTCTCATTATGACCTTAATAGGCAATTTCTAATGTTCTTTGTGCCTGGTGAGACAAAATGGTGAGGGAAGGGCACCAGAGAAGAAGTAGCTTAAAGTATTTAGGAGTCTGAGTTGATAGCAAACCTCAGTATTAGTCAACATCAGTAGGAGGCAATCACAAAATCTCATACATTCTTTATTAGAAATGTAATGTTCAGAATGAGTTCTTTCTCTGCCTTGCACACTGTACCTAGACTCAGTTCAGTTTAATCACTTAGTCATGTCTCTTTGCGACCCCATGGACTGCAGCATACCATGTCTCCCTGTCCAGCACCAACTCCCAGAGCTTACTCAAATTCATGCCCATCAAGTCAGTATTGCCATCTAACCATCTCATCCTCTGTTGTCCCCTTCTCTTCCTGCCTTCAATCTTTCCAAACATCAGCGTCTTTTCCAAGATCAATATGTGCTATTTGTACCTCACCTCCCTGAATGAGATGTGGAAAAAACAAGAGAGAATTCAAAGAAGAGTGACTGGGATGAGTTTGGAATCCCATTATATAAGAACTGCTTCAGAACATGTTAGGGAGATAAGCCAGTCCCCAAAACTGTTATCATTCCACTTATACGAGGGAGTTAGGGGAGTAAGATTCATTGAGACAGGAATTCAGGGGAAGGTCAGAGTGTTGTCATTTTGTTTTACTTTTTGCCCACACTGTGCAGCTTGTGGGAATCTCAGTTCCCTGACCAGGGACTGAACCCAGGCCACAGCAGTGAAAGCCTGGAATCTTAAACACTAGAAGGGCACTCTGGAGTAATCATTTTAATGGGTATAGAGTTTCAGANTGAGCCACAGGGCGCCCCACCCCCAAGTGAGGGTTCCCTGCCCCAGATCAGGCCCTGGCCCGTGGTCCACGGGAGCCTCCATTGTTCTGCAAATGTCTGTGGGGTCTCTGCCCTCATGCAGAGTTTGCTCTAGAGGGAGAAGACAGATAAGAAGGAGAGGTCAGGGAGTATACCTTCTATTAGATAATAAGGAGAGGTCAGGGTGTATATCCTGTATTAGATAATAACAAGAGGTCAGGGTGTACACTTTCTATTAGATAATAAGGAGAGGTCAGGGTATACACCTATCAAATAATAAGGAGAGGTCAGGGTGTACACCTTCTGTTAGATAATAAGGAGAGGTCAGGGTGTACACTTTCTACTGGATAATAAGGAGAGGTCAGGGTGTACACCTTCTATTGGATAATAAGGAGAGATCAGGGTGTACACCTTCTATCAGCTAATAAGGAGAGATCAGGGCATATACCCTCTATTTTATAATAGGAGAGGTCAGGGTGTATACATTCTGTGAGATAAGAAGAAGAGGTCAGGGTGTATACCTTCTGTTAGATAATGAGAGGTCAGGGTATACAGCTTCTATTAGATAATAAAAGGTCAGGGTATATACCTTCTATTTTATAATAAGGAGAGGTCAAGGTATATATCCTCTATTTTATAATAAGGAGAGTCAGGGTGTATACATTCTGTGAGATAATAAGTAGAGGTCAAGGTATATACCCTCTATTAGATAATAAGGAGAGGTCAGCATGCTGCTGCTGCTGCTGCTAAGTCGCTTCAGTCGTGTCCAACTCTGTGTGACCCCATAGACGGCAACCCACCAGGCTCCCCCATCCCTGGGATTCTCCAGGCAAGAACACTGGAGTGGGCTGCCATTTCCTTCTCCAATGCATGACAGTGAAAAGTGAAANTCCTGGGTGTTCTTTGGAAGGACTGATGCTAAAGCTGAAACTCCAATACTTTGGCCACCTCATGGGAAGTATTGCCTCACTGAAAAAGACTCTGATGCTGGGAGGGATTAGGGGCAGGAGTAGAAGGGAACGACAGAGGATGAGATGGCTGGATGGCATCACCAAGTTGATGGACATGAGTTTGGACAGACTCTGGGAATTGGTGATGGACAGGGAGGTCTGGCATGCTGCGATTCATGAGGTCGCAAAGAGTAGGACATGACTGAGCAACTGAACTGAACTGACTCAGTATTTAAAATGTCTTATATATTATTAACTTTATGTTACCATAAATAATTGAAAAAATTGTGTCAGGTACAAACGAATCAGGTTGAGGACAGCTCTTGGTACTCACATGGATTCATAGGTTCCTTTCAAGGTCCGAAGGGGTCCTTGTATTACAGATCAGAAAGCCGTTTCCTTCTCACAAATAATATTATGGAAATCCTTGAAAAGAGTGATACTAATCCAATTCTGTGGGAGGAGGCAATGGCACCCCACTCCAGTACTCTTGCCTGCAGAATCCCAGCGACGGGGGAGCCTGGTGGGCTGTCGTCTAGGGATCGCGCAGAGTCGGACACGACTGAAGCAACTTAGCAGCAGCAGCAGTCCAATCTGCTGCTGTAGCATATTGTTTCTTCAGCAGCATTATAATTTGATATGTAAATATATAATTTAATATGTTTTGAAACAAAAGTAGGTTGTAATATTTAGCAATTAATCTGCCTCCTCCAAACCTTAGAGATTTACTACGTTAAACATTCTGTAGACTTTAAAGGAAGAATGTAAAATAGGCCTTATGTAAAGAAAACACTAATATGGGTGGATCATTGACCTGTTGAATATGTAAAATGATTTTAATTTTATCATCTTTGAGTAAATACGCCTATAGTTCTTGTCTATGTGCCCAGATTTCTTTGTATATGACTACTAGAGGACCAGAAGTATATCTGAATTGTATAGTCACTTATGCAGTGTTTCTGCTTCTGCATCAAGTTGCAGCCAAGAGCTAGCTGAGGGTGAGACTTTCTTAGTTAATCACATATTGATGGTTGCAGATCTAAATGTACTAGTAGTCTGATCATCCTAATTTAATGACACATATTTCGTAGGGCCAAAACTGTTAGCTAGTAGTTTTGATTTTTTTGCATTTTAAATCATATAAATTTAGATCAGTGCAGAGAAGGAAGCAACATTTAGTCTTGGTTGTGTTTGTGAAAGCTTTGCCTCAGGTATTTTCATAAACCTGAGTCTGCATAATTTTTAATTGAGAGAATATAACCTAGGAGAATATTTAAGAGCACTGCTGTTAGAGTGACAATAATCTAGTGTCTCTTTAATTCTATTTTTTGAAACCCAAATACCTATATCTAATAATAATTTCTTTTCATAAACCATCTAATATTTTTAGTATCATCTCTCTTTATTTTCAATGAATCATCCTATTCAACCAGAACAGTGGTTCTTACCTGAACATTCGTTTTTGCAGTTTCAATTTAAAGTTCTGTTCTAATTTAAAGATTTTATATATACTAAGTAAAAAAAATTTTTGTGTGTGAAAGCCTCATTCTCCTACACACTGGCTCCATACTTTAGAGTTTAGCTCCTAGAACTGCCCCTCCTTTCACTTTGATTTCTGCATCATTAATCTTTCCCCTTTTATGGGATCTAAAAAACAAATCCCTGAACTTTCAAAAAAGTTCCAAGTAACTAATTGCAAGGAATAAAATTCAAGAATATTTACAAAGATACAATATAGCTACCATCCAACAAGTTAAAGTTAAAAATATTTTTTGTCATCCAATTAAAAAATGACCAGGTACAGTCACAGACAGGAAAATCCAAACCATAAAGAGGAGGGAAAAAATAAACTAAAAATGACTCCAGTAATAGTGAGACGAATATTCAGCTGGATGAAGACACAGCTATGGAAGCTATCCCAAATGAAACGAATAATTAGATAAATGACGAGAGCAGCATAATACACGCATAATTTGGGTCCACCAGAGAAGTGGAAATACATTTAAAGAAGTAATAACCAAAATGTTTCTGAATTTCTTGGAAAGTATACACCCATGATACATGAGTCTCCTTGAAGTCCAAAGCACAAGAACCACAAGGAAGATGACACCAATCCATGCAATAATCAGATTGCTCAAAACCTGTGATCAAGAGAAGTCTTAGAAGCAAACAGCAGAAAATAACACATTAGGTACAGAAGGACAGAACTGCGAATGTGGCTCCGTTTTCATCAGGAGCGATGCAAGTGAGAGCAAAGCTGAGTAATATCATAGGATACTAAAATTAAAAACAAAACCTTATCATCATAGAATTCTGTCTTTAGCTAAATACCTTACAGAATGAAAGCAAAATAAAGATATTTTTCAGATATCCAAAAGCTGAAATGATTCATCATCAAGAGACCCACAGTGATAAATGTTAAAGGAAATCCTTCTGATAGAAGGAAAATGATAACCACGTTGAAATTTAGATCTACATTAAAGTAGGATGGTCACGGGAAATGGCAGTTAGTGAGTAAACGCACATGTTGTTTTGCTAGGTCTGCCACAGTCACGTACCACAAACTGATGGCTTAAAATAACACAGATTTATTGTCTCATAGTTCTGGAGGCTAAATGTTCAAAATTGAGGTGAATCAGCATTGCACTGTCTCTGAAACCTGCAGAGAAAGTACTTCCTTGTCTCTTCCTACCTTTGGTGATTCCTGGCAGTCCTTGGCCTTCCTTGGTTTAGGGATGGATTGCTCCACTCTGTTGTTGTTTTTGCATGGTCTTTTCCCTAACATGTCTTGAGTCCCTGCAACTCTGTATCTGTTTATGTTTGCTCATCTCTAATAACGCTAGTCATACTGGATTAGGGGCTCAGTCTACTCCAGTATGACCTCATCCTAGCAAATTACATCTCAGTGACTGTATTTCTAAATAAGGTCATGTTCTAGAGTTTAAGAATTCAACATACCATTTCAGGGACATAGTTAAACCCATAATAATATGTATGGTTATTTTCTTATTATTTCAGTTCAGTCGCTCAGTTGTGTCTGACTCTGCGATGCCATGAACCACAGCATGCCAGGCTTCCCTGTCCATCACCAACTCCCAGAGTCTACCCAAACTCGTGTCCATCGAGTCGGTGATGCCATCCAATCATCTCATCCTCTGTAGTCCCCTTCTCCTCTTGCCCTAAATCTTTCCCAGTATCAGGGTCTTTTCAAATGAGCCAGTTCTTTGCATCAGGTGGCCAAAGTATTGGAGTTTCAGCTTCAACATTAGTCCTTCCAATGAACACCCAGGACTGATCTCCTTAAGGATGGACTGGTTGGATCTCCTTGCAGTCCAAGGGACTCTCAAGAGTCTTCTCCAACACCACAGTTCAAAAGCATCAATTCTTCGGCACTCAGCTTTCTTTATAGTCCAACTCTCACATCCATACATGACCACTGGAAAAACCATAGTCTTGACTAGACAGACCTTTGTTGGCAAAGTAATCTTTCTGCTTTTCAATATACTATCTAGGTTGGTCATTACTTTCCTTCCAAGGAGTAAGTGTCTTTTAATTTCATGGCTGCAGTCACCATCTGCAGTGATTTTGGAGCCTAAAAAAATAAAGTCTGACACTGTTTTCACTGTTTCCCCATCTATTTCCCATGAAGTGATGGGACTGGATGCCATGATCTTAGTTTTCTGAATGTTGAGTTTTAAGCCAACTTTTTCACTCTTCTCTCTCACTTTCATCAGGAGGCTTTTTAGTTCTTCTTCACTTTCTGCCATAAGGGTGGTGTCACCTGCATATCTGAGGTTATTGATATTTCTCCTGGTAATCTTGATTCCAGCTTGGGCTTCCTCCAGCTCAGTGTTCCTCATGATTACTTTGCATATAAGTTAAATAAGCAGAGTGACAGTATACAGCCTTGATGTACTCTTTTTCCTATTTAAATTTGTTAAAAAATAACCATTAAAGAATAAGAAATGTGGTATGAATTTAGTGTGCTTGAAATGCCAGGCATCAGTTAAGTGAAAATAATTGTTTCTAAGTTTAAGTTAACTTTGATAGAAAAAGTATGTATTGATGGGTGCTATTCTCTTTGTGTCAGTTAGTTTGAATTGAGAAATGCAGACTATCTCCTAGCAAGTACATGGGTCATCTGTGTGGATCCCTGCTTATTTTACACAAATACATTATTGATACTGTATATTAAAATTTCTTGAAAAATAAGTTGATAACTCAAAGATATGTGGCTAAACAGTAGGTAGTAACATATAAAATTGAGAACCACTGAAGCGTAATAGATTCCATTGGCAATAAAGTGTTTCTGGCTCAATGATGTGCTTCAGCTTACAGAGGAGAAGCTCTGTAATATATATACAAGTAGAGATTGAGCCATCTTAAAGACTCCCAGGAAAAAATTATAAAGTCAGAATCCTTAAATAACAACATCAAGACAGAACTTTTTTTTTTTCTTGGCGATAGCTACCCCAACTGATATGTATCTCAAAGTGACTACGTTTCATTAATCAGAACAGGAGACAGAAGGGTGAAGTGGCTATTTTTCGATTTTATCATTTCAGAATCATCTGCCTGTAGTAATGGTGCGGCTGCATGCTGTGTTTGCTGTGCTTTGTTGCCTTCTGCTCTAGGCACTGCCACCCTTGAGTTGGCTCTCGAATCCCTAAGTGGAGAAACCATGTGACTCCACTTTCTGAGTCTCACCATCCATCCTGGGTAATTGTGATTTCAAGGGTCAAGTGCAGTTTAAAGCATTCGCGATCACTGTAGATACAACCTGTGTGCTTGCCTCTTTAAGAGGTCTCCTTGGTCTGGGTAAGAATGTGCTTCTTTCATGCTCTGTGCTCATCTGGAGAAAGAAGATATAAACGTATCTCCTAACACCTTGAAATGTTATAGTCTGTGACGAACTAGAGACCATTTTAGCTTACCATATTTTCTTGGACTTCAAAATCACTGCAGATGGTGACTGCGACCATGAAATTAAAAGATGCTTGCTTCTTGGAAGAAGAGCTACGACACACCTAGACAGCGTATTAAAAACCAGGAACATTACTTTGTCAACAAAGGTCCGTATAGTCAAATCTATGGTTTTTCCAGTACTCATGTATGAATGTGAGAGTTGGATCATAAAGAAGGCTGAGCACTGAAGAATTGATGCTTTTGGACTGTGGTGTTGGAGAAGAGTCTTGAGAGTCCCTTGGATTGCAAGGAGATTGAATCAGTCAGTTCTAAAGGAAATCCATCCTGAATGTTCATTTGAAGGACTGATGCTGAAGCTCTAGTACTTTGGCCACCTGATGCAAAGAGCCAACTCTTTAGAAGGGACCCTGATGCTTGGAAATACTGAGGGCAGGAGGAGAAGGGGACGGCAGAGGATGAGATGGTTGTATGGTATCACCGACTCGATGGATGTGAGTTTGAGCAAGTTATGGGAGTTTGTGAAAGACAGGGAAGCCTGGAGTGCTGCAGTCCATGGCGTTACAAAGACCTGGATAAGACTGACTGAACAATAACAACAACAATAATCTTCACAAAGAAGATCTGGAGAGAGAGGTCCCACTCTCCAGTGACCTGATCACAGAACCAGTTAGGCTAAAGCTGCTTATGAGATGCCATGTAAAATGAAAGTGCCCTGAAAGGGCTGATTCAACTAAAATTACTAATAATAAGCAAAATAAGAATGAAAGAGTTTACCACAAAGCAAGGATAAAGCATGATTATGATCAAAATAATTTGGTTTTGGTGATGCTTTTGAAAGTATTTTTGAAGCAGTAGCATCTTTGGAATATATTCACAATTTAAGACTCAAGAATAGTTATCCCTTTACATACATCATTTGGCAGAAAAATCCCATTAACTGAAGTTAATACCGTAACTGACCCTAAATATCATGGATTTCCATGATAAAAATAAAGTAATAACTAAATTCATAGCTTTATTAGCCAAATATTTGAGGCCACAGAAAGGTTGTGAGGACAGACCCAGAAGGAGGGAAAGAAGCCAGGGTCCAGTAAGACTAGATGCAGGTTTCACTAAAAGCTTAATGCTGAGACCCTAATACAAGGAAGGTCACCGGAAACAGCACTCGTATTGACCTTGTATTCAGAATTACCTACCAGCTCAGACTCTGAATGCCCCTGTGGACTCCTTTCGCTTCTTGATTAGTACTTCCTGGAGAATTGCAGTTTCATCTCTGCGCTAACAGTGTTGTTACAGCAGTCTAGTTTGCACTCTCAAATCAAGATTCCCTAGCCTTTCCTTGTTTCCTAGGGTGTTTTTTAAAGCTCAAATTTATTTTTCATTGAGGTAACGCTGGTTATAATATTATATAAGGTTTCTGTGTACAACATTATATTTCTACTTCTGTATACCCTTACAGAGTGCTCACCACTAAAAATTAAGTTTCCATCTGTCACCATACAGTTGGTAGCAGTAGAAATTTAAGAAATAGAAATGTACTGTTGTAGACATGAAACTTATATAATGTTACAAATTAATGTAATGCCATATACACTTTGTTCTTCAGTTTCCAAGTGTTTTGGGGTCTTGTTTAGATCAACAGGCATTACTAAATAATCCCTTCTCTTATTACTCTCTATCCATTACAAAAGTGTTCAAGTCATTCTTAAAACTTTGAGTGCCGTTTAGTAGTTGTGAGATGGAAACAAGTATTGAACAAAAGCTCTCAATGTTTGCTGCCTTAACTGAGTAATTACCAACAGTTTATTGCCCCAGTGGCTCTTATTCTTGTATCTCCTATTTGTTTCATTGTGCTTATATGGTTGGACTATGAGGCTGATCATTCAGTGACCATCAGACTAAATGGGACAGGCTCATTTAGAAAGTTATCTCAGTGTCCTTTGTGGCGAGACAAACAAGAAAACATTGGACTACGTTTTTTTCTTGCAAAAAAGACATAGTTCTGGTAAAGAGCCATTGCAGTACTCCTATCAGCAATTAGAAAGCACGTTTCTATTTGTACAGCACCTCTGGACACCAAATGCAGTAGCATTGTCTTCATTTCCATTTGTTCTTGATCTGGCTATTATATTTTTTATGTATTCCACATGCTGCTATTTCACAATTGTAGGTTTATGCTCTACCTTTTATTCTGTCCCATCTCATCCTGCTGGCAAATTTTTGTTTTATTTTTTCATATCAAAAGCTTCCAAGATACTTGCATTACAAAGCCAGATCGAAGGTCCTTTATTCTGTCAAATCCTCACAGAGATGTCGATGATACCGTGTTTCCTAGCTATTCTGTTCTGTATATTATTTTTCCATTAGCCGTCTTTCAAAAGAGGCTTATCAACAAGCCTTTATTTCACTTTTTTTCTCTATACCAAAATGATCATAAAGATGCTGAAGTAAAGCTTCACTTTTAAAAAAATCATGAGTTTGGTTCTTATGGCAAAAAACTACTTTTGTCTTCGAAAGTAACGTTACAAGCCAACTTGCCAGTTTAAAAATGCACACCATTCGAGGCATGGGTAGCTGTTGTCATTGACAGATCTTCAGACACACATCATTTGTTAAGCTTCTTTTACCTGAATTAAGACTGCACTCTAGAGCAAATATCATGTTCCTAAAAAAGAAAAAAAAAAGAAGAGGAGGAAGAAACTATCTTTTTTTTGTTGTTTCCTTGAAAGATCAGGCCTCATGCTCAGAGTTTCTAGAGACTGAAAAGAACCTCTTTCCACCAGATCACTCTTACATGATCCCTTGAAGACTGTGTGAGGTTGCCTAAGGATATACTGCTTTTCCTTAGTTCTGAAAGCCATCAGATGGCATTCAAGAGCAAAAAGAGATGGTGGAAATAGAGAAATGTAATTGGATGCTTCAGTTTTCCAACCTGCCTTAATATAATTTAATTCAGCCCAATTTACCAAGCCCATAATGCAGGTGGTTTTGTAAAGAAAAGAAAAGTAAATCAACCTCAACTGTAGTTGCTCATTGTAATTCTATAACTTGATTTCATCCAGAGGAGGAAAGGCTGTCCTTATGTATCTGTTTTCATAGCTACATGAATATTTTCAAAAGGAACAGTGTTTATCCAGAAGCAAAAGCTAACATGGTCATTGTTAAAAATGTTTAGCTCCCCAGTTAAATTCAATCAGTTTAAAGATCAGTTTCCAAAAGAAGTGCACGACTCCTTAGCACATGACATGTTGCCTACATGCATCACTCAGAATTAGCTTTAACAGTGGGACAAGAAGTTACGATTTTGAAAAATAGACCATTGTGAGTTACATTTTCAAGAATGGCTACATAGGTTATCCAGACCCAACATCCTCCTGAAAATAACTGAACTCTTTGGTTAAAATAAAATTTAAATGCAAGACCCAAAAAGGTTGAATTGAATTATATGAGATATAGTAAACAAAGAAGCTACTTTTCCCAAAGGGCATTTGCTGATTCAGGCAAGTTCAGACTTTGGTTTTCATGATTGACATACTTCTGTTACTTCTGATTCACTTCTCACTCCTTTCCCCTTGTTTTTCCTCTGTTCTAGATACACTGCTCTTGAAAATGTTGTGGTTGTACTGGTAATCACTATATTAGGAAATGATTTATTGACCACTTCGCATCATATTGGAGAAGGCAATGGCAACCCACTCCAGTACTCTTGCCTGGAAAATCCCATGGATGGAGGAGCCTCATAGGCTGCAGTCCATGGGGTCGCCTTCTAGCATAAAGATAGGATGATCATGTTAGGAATCAGCTCTGTCAAAAAAACAATCTATCGAAGAATAAAACTGGTGTCTTCAGTCTACAGAAAAAAATGACCAGCATTAGTGGCTGAACTCCTGGCATAAGCATTTGGTTTAGACTATAGAGTGCAGAAGCATGTTAATCACATATCTATCATTGCTCCTTTGCTTTTGTGTGCCATCCAGTGGCTACCACAAGGAAGCAAGCATTTGACAACATAAACTGGTTAAGATTGATCCTAGGGAATGAGTCCTGATATCCAGTTTCTATTAATATATTTTGCTTGCTTGAAAAAAATGTTTCTCTCATTTTCATATTGGTATGTCAGGTAGATGCGAGACGTTTTTGCCCTTGTTCCTATCATTGCTGTCCAGTCGCTAAGTCATAAGTGACTCTGTTACCCCTAGGGACTGCAGCATGCAGGATACTTTGACCTTCACTATCTTTCAGACTTTGTTCAGATTTGTGTCCATTAAGTCAGTGATGCTATCTAACCATCTCATCCTCTGCTGCTGCTTTCTCCTTCTGCCCTCAATCTTTCCCTGAATCAGGGTCTTTTCCAGTGAATTGGCTCTTGCATCAGCTGGCCAAAGTATTGGAGCTTCAGCTTCCACATCAGTCCTTTCAGTGAATATGAGGGTTGACTTCCTTGAGGGTTGACTGGTTTGGTCTCCTCGCAGTCCAGGGGATTCTAAAGAGTCTTGTACTGCACCACAGTTCAAAAGCATCAATTATTTGGTGCTCAGTCTTCTTTATGGTCCAACTCTCACATCTGTGTGTGACTACTGGAAAAAACATAGCTTTGACTCTTCAGACGTTTGTTGACGAGATATGTCTGGTTTTTAATACGCTGTCTAGGTGTGTCATAGCTTTTCTTCCAAGGAGCAAGCATCTTTTAATTTCCTGGTAAGGTGATCTAGTATTCCCATCTCTCTATAAGAATTTTCCACAGTGTGTTGTGATCTACACAGTCAAAGGCTTTAGCGTAGTCAATGAAACTGAAGTAGATATTTTTTCTGAATTCTCTTGCGTTTTCTGTGATCCAATTAATGTTGGCAATTTGCTCTCCTCAGTCCTTTCTAAATTCAGCTTGTACATTTGGAAGTTCTTGGTTGATTATTGTTGAAGCCTAGCTTGAAGAATTTTGAGCATTACCTTGCTAGCATGAGAAATGAGTGCAATTGTGCAGTAGTTTGAGCATTCTTTGGCATTGCCCTTCTTTGGGACTGGAGTGAAAACTGACCCTTTCCAGTCCTATGGCCACTGCTGAGTTTACTAAATTTGCTGGTATAGTGAGTGTAACATTTCAACAGCATCATCTTTTAGGATTTGAAATAGCTCATCTGGAATTGTATCACATCCACTCCCTAAGGCCCACTTGATTTCATACTGTAGGATGTCTGGCTCTAGCTGAGTTGCTCCCTATCATGGTTATCTGTGTCATTAAGTCTTTTTTTGTACAGTTCTTCTGTGTATTATTCCCCTGTTCTTAATCTCTTCTGCTTCTGTTAGGTCCTTAACAGGTGCTGTCCTTTATTGTGCCCATCTTTGCATGAAGTGTTCCCTTGGTATCTCCAAGTTTCTTGAAGAGGTCTCTAATCTTTCCCACTAGACCAGTCAGGTATGATCTAAATCAAGTCCCATATGAATATACATTAGATGAGATGAATAGATTCAAAAGTCCCCTGGTGGCTCAGATGGTAAAGCATCTGTCTATTAATGTGGGAGACCTGGGTTCAATCCCTGGGTTGGGAAGATTCCCTGGAGAAGGAAGTGGCAACCCACTCCATTACTCTTGCCTGGAAAATCTCATGGACGGAGGAGCCTGGTGCAGGCTCCTTTGCAAACTGTCCTTTGCAGGTTGCAAAGAGTCGGACACAACTGAGCAACTTCACTTCACTTCAGACAGAGTGCCTGAAGAATTATGGATGGAGGTTTGTAACGTTGTACAGGAAGTGGTGACCAAAACCATCCTGAAGAAAAAAAAAATTCAAGAAGGTAAAATGGTTGTCTGAGGAGGGCTTGCAAATAGCTGAGAAAAGAAGAGAGGCAAAAGGTAAAAGAGAAAGGGAAATATATACCCAGCTGACTGTAGAGTTCCTATGAATGGGAAGGAAAGATAAGAAAGCCTTCCTAAGTGAATAATGAAAAAAAAAAAAAAAGGCAAACAACAGAATCGTAAAGACTAGAGATCTCTTCAAGAAAATTGGAGATGCCAGGGGAACATTTGATGCAAAGATAAGCTGAATGAGCTGCTTATATATTTTGAAGGTTAATCATTTGTCACTTGGTTCGTTTGCTGTTATGTTCTCCCATTCTAAGAGTTTTTTCACTATGTTTATTGTTTGCACTATGCAAAAGCTTTTCAGTTTAATTAGATCCCATTAAAAAATTTTTGCTTTTATTTCCATTACTCTAGGAGGTGGGTTCTAGAAGATCTTTCTGTAATTTATCTAAAAAAGTGTTCCTCCAGTTCCATTCTTCTTTCTCAAGATTGCTTTGGCTATTCGAGGTTTTTTGTATTTCCATACAAATCTTGAAATTATTTGTTCTAGTTCTCTGAAAAATACTGTTGGTAGCTTGATAGGGATTGCATTGAATCTGTAGATTGCTTTGGGTAGTATACTCATTTTCACTCTATTGATTCTTCCAATCCATGAACATGGTATATTTATCCATCTGTTAGTGTCCTCTTTGATTTCTTTCATCAGTGTTTTATAGTTTTTGATGTATAGGTCTTTAGTTTCTTTAGGTAGGTATATTCTTAAGTATTTTATTCTTTTTGTTGCAATGGTGAATGGAATTGTTTCCTTAATTTCTNCCAAAGAAGACATACGGATGGCTAACAAACACATGAAAAGATGCTCAACATCACTCATCATCAGAGAAATGCAAATCAAGACCACAATGAGGTACCATTTCACACAAGTCAGAATGGCTACGATCCAAAAGTCTACAAGCAATAAATGCTGGAGAGGGTGTGGAGAAAAGGGAACCCTCTTACACTGTTGGTGGGAATGCAAACTAGTACAGCCACTATGGAAAACAGTGTGGAGATTCCTTAAAAAATTGCAAATAGAACTGCCTTATGACCCAGCAATTCCACTGCTGGGCATACACACCGAGGAAACCAGAATTGATAGAGACACACGTACCCCAGTGTTCACTGCAGCACTGTTTATAATGGCTGGGGCATGGAGGCAGCCTGAATGTCCATCAGCAGATGAATGGATGGGAAGGCTGTGGTACGTGTACACAATGGAGTGTTACTCAGCCATTGGGAAGAATAAATTTGAATCAGTTCTAATGAGATGGATGAGGCTGGAGCCTATTGTACAGAGTGAAGTAGGCCAGAAAGAAAAGCACCAAAGCAGTATACTGACACATGTGTATGGAATTTAGAGGGATGGTGATAATGACTCTACATGTGAGACAACAAAGGAGACACAGACATATAGAATGGACTTTTGGCCTCTGAGGGAGAGGGTGGGATGATCTGGGAGAATGACATTGAAGCATGTATACTATCATGTAAGAAACGAGGTGCCGGTCTATGTTCGATGCAGGATGCAGGATGCTTGGGGCTGGTGCACGGGGATTATCCATAGAGACGTTGTCGGGTGGGAGGTGGGAGGGGGATTCAGCATTGGGAGTTCGTGTGCACCTGTGGTGGATTCGTGTCAATGTATGGCAGAGCCAATAGAGTATTGTAAAGTAAAATAAAGTAAAAAAAAAAAAAAAAGTGTTCCTCCTATGGTTTCTGCTAAGAGTTTTATAGTTTTTGGTCTTGCATTTAGGTCTTTAACCCATTTTTAGTTTATCTTTATGTTTGGTGTTAGGAATCATTCTGATTTCATTCTTTTACATGTAACTGTCCATTTTTCTCAGCACCATTTGTTGAAGAGACTATTTTTTCTTCATTGTATATTCTTGCCTTCTTTGTCAAAGATAAGGTTACCATAGGGGTGTGGCTTTATCTCTGGGATTTCTCTCTTGTTCCATTGGTCTATATTTCTTTTTGTGCCAGTACCATACTATCTTGATGACTATAGCTTTGTAGTATAGTCTGAAATCAAAAAGGGTGATTTCTCCAACTCCATTCTTCTTTCTCAAGGTTACTTTGGCTATTCAGAGTCATTTGTGGTCCCATACAAATTGTGAAATTATTTGTTGTAGTTTTGTGAAAAATACCATTGTATTTTTTTTTTAACCATTGTCTTTTGATAGGGATTGCATTGCATCTGTAGATTGCTTTGGGTAGTATAGTCATTTTCACGATATTGATTTCTCCAGTCCAGGAACATGGCGTCTCTCTTCATCAGTTTATGCTGTCTTTCATTTCCTTCACTAGTGTCTTATAGTTTTCTGCCTACAAGTCTTTTGTCTCTTTAGGTAGATTTTTTCCCAGGTGTTTTGTTCTTTTTGTTACAGTGGTCAGAGGAATTGTTTCCTTAATTTCTCTTTCTGATTTTTCATTGTTAGTATATTAGAATGTAAGGGATTTTTGTGTATAAATTTTATATCCTAGGACTTTGCTATATTCATTGATTGGCTCTAGTAATTTTCTAGTAATTGGCATCCTTGGGGTTTTCTGTGTAGAAAATCATGTCATCTGCAAACAGTGAGAGTTTTACTTCTTCCTTTCCAATCTGGATTCCTTTTTTTTTTTTTTTTTTTTTAGTGTTCTCTGATTGCTCTAGCTAGGGCTTACAAAACTACATTGAGTTAATAGTGGTGAGAATGAGTGCCCTTGTCTTGTTCCTGATCTGGAGGAAATGCTTGCAGTTTTTAACTGTTGAGAATAATGATTGCTGTGAGCTTGTCATATATGGCCTTTATTATGTTGAGGTATGTTCTTTCTGTGCCTACTTTCTGGAGATTTTTATCTATCATAAATAGGTGTTGAATTTTGTCAACACCTTTCTCTGAATCTGGTGAGATGATGATATGGTTTTTATCTTTCAGTTTGTTAATATGGTGTATCACATTAATTTGTGTATATTGAGGAATCCTTGCATCCCTGGAATAAAGCACAGTTGATCATGATGTATGACCCTTCTAATACGTTGTTGGATTCTGTTTGCTAGAATTTTGTTGAGGAATTTTTCATTTATTTTCATCAGTTATATTGTCCTGTAATTTTCCTTTTTTTTGGTGGCATCTTTGTCTGGTTTTGGTATCAGGGTCATGGTGGCCTCATAGAATGAGTTTAGGGGTTTTCCTTCCTTTGCAATTTTCTGGGAGAGTTTGAGCAGGATAGGTGTTAACTCTTCTCTAAACTTTTGGTAGAATTTCCCTGTGAAGCCATCTCGCTCTGGGCTTTTGTTTGTTGGACTATTTCTGATTACATGTTTGATTTCTGGACCTGCTGTGGAGACAGCTCAGACTTTGATCTGACCCTCCTCCTGTGTGTGCTCTAGGAGTACTCCAGTGCTCTGTGGTTGCCAGAGCTAGTACTCTTTCTTTCATGTGAACACTCATTGTCCTTTTATATATTCCGTGAACCCAGAGTATAACTAGTTGACTGTGTGGATTTCATCTGAAGCTGTACATCTGGTAGAAAGGTTTTGATCCTTCTCCTTAGCCGCTCTGCCCCTGGAGTTCAATTTTGGTTTTATCCACAAATTGTGCATGTGGATTGTTCTCAGGAGTTCACTCCTGAGGCTGCCCTGGAGGACATGGGTCTGCCGCAGTGAGGATCGGGTGTGGTGTTGGCACAGCTGCTTCATCCACCAGGACCCTGGCAGCACCAAGTACTCAGGGGAGTGGGAACCCACAGGCATAGCAGATTTGGTGCTGTTTGGGTTTTTTTCCTAGCCTCTGGCAGCTCTGCCCTAGGGAGGACCAAGTGTGGAAGTGGTGAGACTGCTTGGATCGCAAGGAGCTAGTAGTGCTAGGTATGCAGGGAAGATGGTGGCCATGGGTGTGGAAGATAAGGTGCTATTATTAGAACCTTTTTCTAGCCTCTGGCAGCTGGCATTCATATTTGTTGCAGGGTGCAGCAGGTGCTCAAAGGGTCCCCCTGGCTGAAGTCCTTCTTTACTGCTCTGCACATCAGGCATGCCTAGGGCCGCCCTCTCTGGAGTCTTGCTGTATTGATCGGCTGCTGGTGCTGGCATGCGGGGAAGAGAGAGGCTGCAGTGATGACTCTGTTTCTTGTGTGTGACTCTGCAGTGTCACCCTGCGTCCATGGCTGCTTGCTTTTCCTCCCAGGGCATTCCCTGCAGTGATCTCCTCCTTCGCTCCCCGTCAGGCTGTCTCCCTGCATTCAACAGCAGTCCTCACCTTGGTATTCCTCAAGACCCGTGTTCCTGTCGGGTATGTAGGGCTGTGGTATGAACTCTGTGATTGACATTCCATTCAGACTATTATAGATCAACTGCTTCACTCTTCAACAACCTGAATTGCCTCCCCTCTGTCCCAGACTTTGGTCTGAAGTGGGGCTCTCACCCCTGCTTCAGTTCCTCTGCCCTCGGGGCTGTGGATCCAGTCCCACTCACCCTCCTTTTCCCCTTCTTTCCTCCATCCTAGCGAGTTTTGCATGAACCTGTATATTCCTTTCCAGTGGTCATGGACTCCTGCCATCTCTCAGCTGGTGCTCTGTGAAATCTTCTGCATCTGAAGATGTATTCCTGATGCATCTGTGGAGGGAGAAGTACTCTACGTCCACATACTCCTCTGCCATCTTGTCCCATCTCTGCTTTTTAATCCACAGTCTAGGTTTGTCATAACTTTCCTTCCAAGGAGAAAATGGCTTTTGATTTCATGGTTGCAGTCACTGTCCACAGTGATTTTAGAGCCCAGGAAAAGAAAATCTGTCACTACTTCCACTTTCCTCCCTTCTATTTGCCATGAAAATGGTGGGATCAGATGCCATCTTAGTTTATTGAATGTTGAGTTTCAAGCCAGCTTTTCACTCTCTGTCGCCCTCATCAAGAGGCTCTTTGATTCTTCTTCACTTTCTACCATTAACAGTGGTATCATCTGCATATCTGAGGTTGTTGATGTTTCTCCCAGCAGTCTTGATTCCAGCTTGTGATTCATTGCCCTAGTGGAGTCTGAAGGCTGGAAGATACCGTCTGCCATTAGGAATTTCCCTTAGCCAAAGAACACTGCCTTTACCCAAGTTCATGTCCTTTTCCCCAGGACAGTCCATATCCAGTGACTGGTTGATGCAGCAGGTACAGAAAAACTTGCCATAATCTTACAAGGGCCACACCAGAGCCAAATTTCCCCATGGCATCTGTTGTAACTACAACGTCGTTCACATTCTCCCCTTGACCACCTGCTGTCATTGCTTTCATATATATGTGGCGCTCTTCTTATAGACAGATTCCATAATAGAATCTCTTTTCAGGAAAAAAAAAAACAACTTTGATATAAGATAGTTGGTATTAGAAGTTATCCTAAGAAGCAGGGATAAAGTAAGATTTGGGAAAATGGATCCATCACTGGTTAGATGGCAATAAAGGGCTGACCTATGGTCTTTGTCTGGCTTGCTTTTAGTGTGCAGTTGATAAAATTTTCATTGGTGTTAACTAACTGGATGGACTGTACTTACTCTTATTTGAGAAGTCTGAGGGAAGAAACAGTTCTAAGGACTAAGGAACCAGATGGTTGCTGCTGAATAAAATCAAAGCACTGGACAAAGTCAAGGAAAAGAATGGTTAATCACCGATTTAAGGCAGAGTGTGAAAGTGAGGGCCTTTTGGCTATATATAAAGAAAATCTGACCTTTTCCAGTCAAACAGCAGAAAACAACTGAGAATAAGGCTCAGGGCTTGATTTTAAAGCTAACTGATCTCTAGAACAGAATTAATTCTCAGCCCCACCAAGGCTGTTATACCAGGGTCATCGCCTTAATTTGGATGGAGTAGGAAACTGAGCTTTGGATTGGGATATCTAGGTCAGTACACTTGAAACAAAACATTGGACCTGCAGAAGTGGCACCTGCTTCATATGAAAAACTAACACCATATTGCTTGAAAGCAGTGTAGAAGCCTCTGCCTCTTAAACCATCACGTGCTCACACCAGGATCCCACCCCTAACTTTCCTCATGGTTACTAGAATGATAATTAGAGTCAAGTCATAGCTTAACCTGGCTGAGGAAATAGTGTTGGCTGGAAGGAGGAGCTCGCCAGTGTGTATCAGCAGGAATGGGAGACTGTGTACGATAACGGAATGGGGGATTGCCAGTCAAGTGGAATTCAGTATATAGTTGGGTAAGAAGGAGTTTATTAAAAATGAGATGATTCTGCTGATGGACATCTAGGTTGCTTCCGTGTCCTGACCATTGTAAATAGTGCTGCAGTGAACATTGAGGTATATGTGTCTTTTTGAATTATGGTTTTATCTGGGAATATGACCAGGAGTGGAATTGTTTTACACTACTGTTGTGTCAGTGTCTGCTGTATAGCAAAGTGAATCAGTTACACATATACATATATCCTGTCTCCTTAAGATTCTCTTCCTATAGAGGCCATTATGGAGTACTGAATAGAGTTCCCTGTGCTCTGCAGCAGGTTCTTGCTAGCTGTCTACTTTATACATAGCAGTGCATATATGTCGATCCCAGTTTCCCAGTTCCTCCCACCCCCTCTGGCTTTACTCTTTGGTATCCATATGTTTGCTGTCATACTCCTTTTTTTTTTTTTTTTTTAAGAAATAGCTTTTTTTTTTTTTTTTT
>SJYV01006971.1:0-13470 GCA_006410875.1 Neotragus pygmaeus
CAAAGTTATTCTCTTCTGGGAGAGAAAGGTTATTTTTTTCCTGAAGGTTTGATCCAGCCTTTTAAAAATGGAATAAAAATAATATAGTATTGCTAGGGATTGTATGAATAATATAAAACATGTTTTTTTTTTAATTGTAAGTAAGATTGAGCAAAGGGAGAAGGGAAGCTATAAAAGTGGTTATTTGAAAGTACAGTAGGTAAAACTATACTATGTGATTTACATATATTCTATATTATATATCAGATTATATATTGAGAATACATATGTATTGATGTCTCATGTCTCTTTCTTATGGCCATATATCCTGTAATAAATATAGTATTGCTTATGAAAGGAATGATTGTAGCAGAGGAAAGATTGTTCCCAAAGTGGGATATAATATATAGAGATGGAAGTTAATACTTGTAAATGAATTATATGCAACAAAGGGAATTATGTTTGCATAAAGATAAAAGTGCTTTATTTAAATGATTTTCATGTATAATTTTGGTGATAGATTATATCTTTCAGCTACTGTTAGAATAATGTTGCTTGACAATTCATCCCAAAACGGAATCACTTTTATTGTCATGCATATGCAGCTGAGCTGGGGATTGGCTGATCTAGACTTGGTTTAGCTCCAAGTTGCAGACTGGGTTCAAGTCAATTCCCCATGACTCTCATTTCCTTGCAGATCAACTGGGGCATGTCCTTCTCATGCTAGAGCAGAAGAGCAAGAGGGCAAATGTCACCACACAAGCCCATTTAAAACCTTTGCTTGCATGATATCCCTAACATCCTATTTGCCAAGGCAAACATCAGTAGGACAGGGAAGAAAATTTCTCCCACAGTGGGAGAGAAGGGTGCCAAATATTTGCTGAACAATAATTCACATTAGGGATTTCCCTGGAGATCCAATGGTCGAGACTTTGTGCTTCCAGAGCAGGGGGCACGGGTTCAATTACTAGGTGGGGGACTAGGATCCCATATGCCACCCAGTGCAGCCAAAAAAAAAAATCAAATTATTCTATAATTAAAAATCATATATTTGTCCATGCCCAATATCTGTGTCTCTCTGCTGGCCATTTCAGTAGGTACCAACAGTGGCTTAAACCAGAAAGGTTTTAGTTAAATGCAAGATATGTCTGGGAAATAATCTGTTCATGTGGAAACAAGATTTCTTTCCCAGAAATGTGCATTTAAGACAAAGCCCACAACTTTCCTGAGAGGAAATTGTAGGGCAAGTCATCAAACTTCTCTGACCCAATTTCTACAACCCAGTGAGAGACAACTGTTTACTCTGCAATAAATTATAGCCCATGGATCTTGAGTAATCCATGGTGCACATTTCCTATGAAATGAGACTCTCAGGATTCAGAATATAAAATAAGGCAATGCAATCAGTGCTAACATATGAACATTGAATTAATCTCATATTAGTTTATTTAAAGTGTCATGTAATTGCAAGCTACTGCTGTAGTTTCACACCCAATTTGTCTAGTTGATCCTTAGAAAAATGTCAAAGTATAACAATCTTTCCTAGATACATCTCTGGTTTCTTGACTTAGCACAGAGGCTGGAAATGCACATCTCATGAGCCAAATCTGGCCAGTGCCTGTTTTTTTTTAAATAGAGTTTTATTGGAACCCAGTCATGTCCATTTGCTTATATGTTATCTCTGGCTGCTTTCTCTCAATAATGGCAGCTTGAGAAGCTTCAACAGAAGTGGTCTGACCACAGAACCTAAAATATTTACTATGTGTCAAACAGAAAAACGGTCCAGTTCTCATTTAACATAATGCTTGACAGTTGAAATGTGGAATTTGGGTGATTTACACATGTCTAGCATGAATATTGCCCTTGAGTCTTCCTTAGGGAAAATTATACAAGAAAATCAATNGTCAAACAGAAAAACGATCCAGTTCTCATTTAACATAATGCTTGACAGTTGAAATGTGGAATTTGGGTGATTTACACGTGTCTAGCATGAATATCGCCCTTGAGTCTTCCTTAGGGAAAATTATACAAGAAAATCAATATTGTAAATTAATATTACATAGTTTTAGTCTGTTTTAAAAATAATCTTTTTAATACTTTAGGCTATGAACACTCATATCCTAGTAGGCAGTTGTTATACCGGTTATAAAATTGGTATCTGCTTATTGAAGTAGACCCTGAGAAACTCTACTAATAAAAGTGTTACCTTCTTAGCTTTTAGGAAGATGACTTGACTTCCAATATTGTTTTTAAAAATATACCTGTTGTTACTTCAGACTTTTCACTATTATAGACAATCCCACCTCCAGGCACACACATACTGCATTTAAATTAGTGTAGTTTTACTCTATGTGGGTATTTTCAAACAGCAGCCCCTGATATCTTTTTTGAGGCTGGAGAGAGCAAAACCTTGAGTCTTGCCAGATGTCCACTCTTACAGCCTGTCTGACAGCTTCAGAAAAAAGGAGCTAACTTGTATTAAGACTTGGGGAGAAACATATATAGATTTTAAACGTGAGTATAAACTCAGTTCTTTTCAGCAGGTGTGCAGAATCTAGGACAGTAAATAATCTGGAGTCATTTCTACTGGGTATTGAATTAGATTCAGATGGACAGATTTCTGTGTTATGGGAGTTGCTTGAAGCCCCACATAAGACCTCAGTATGAGGCCTGGATTCTAGAGGAGTTCATTTTAACATCTTCTCCACTCTGGACTAGGAATAGCACTGTCTATAACATATAAGATTTATATATATATATATATCCCTGGGGATGGGGCTTCCCCGGTAGCTCAGTCGCTAAAGAATCTGCCTGCAATGCAGGAGACTCAGGTTCGATCCCTGAGTTGGAAAGATCCCCTGGAGAATGAAATGGCAACCCACTCCAGTATTCTTGCCTAGAGAATCCTATGGACAGAAGAGCCTGGAGGGCTATAGTCCGTGGGTTGGCAAGAGTCAGACATGACAGCGATTAAACCATAACACAAGATTTAGACGATGACTCCAAACTTGGAGATTAGGTGAAAACAAGAGGTGCTGACTGACCACATTTCTGAAAGGAAGTTTTCCTGTTGACTGCCAGGCAGGTGAACCACTGATTTCCTTTACACGTCACATGGACTTGAAAGCTGCAAAATAGTTTCCATCCATGCCAACTGAATGCACTTGGCTCAAATGACACTCATTTTTTTTTTTTTTTCAGGAGTTGGGTGGGAGAGTGTGCTGCTAACACGAGATGATATAACCTCAGAGGCCATAGCATCATCCAGCGCAGACATGACTGTCAAGGTAAGGCATCCTTTCTCTAGTGTGATTCTCTACGTGCATCTCTATAGCAGAGATCCCCAACCCCTGGGCTACCAGTAACCTCCTATCAGATCAGCATTGGCATTAGATAGAAATAAAGAAAATGTAACACACTTGAATCATCCTGAAACCATCCACCCCTCACTCCTTGTCCATGGAAAAATTGTCTTCCACAAAGTTGGTCCCTGGTGCCAAAAACTTGGGGGACCGCTGCTCTAGAGGAAAGTGAGCCTATGGCAGATTTCTGGGGGTAAAATGAATATTACCCCTAACCCCACTGGGCTTCTCTATTCACTGACCTCAAGGGTAAACTAGAATAAGATTTGCTGAAATTTGGGAGGCTGCATTAGGAAATCAGCTGAAAACTAGAATCCAAGACTTGTGGTTTCCAGTGGACTGGTTGTAGGGTCTTCAGTAAACGTCTACATGTTGGCTGTCTGCAAGTGTAACCCCATGGGGACAGCAAAGCAAATCTGAAAATTCTGAGCTGAGAAACTCAGGCCCCACTGTGCACTGTGAAGAAAGGTCAGAGAGGCATAAAGTAGCTTTGATCTTGACTCAAGATTTCCACTGATGTCAGCGGGAAGGCAGCACATGGCCCACTCCAGATGGATCACGCTAATGGCCAAAGGTTTACAAAATGAGTCATCTGGAAATCAACCTAATTATCACTGTTCAAATTAAATGCATGAATTTGTAATCATTGCCTAGATTAAGGAGTCTGTAGCAAAATATCAGACACAATTACTTCCCTTCTATTACTGGAACAGACACAAAGGAACAGTCTTCCTCTCTTAGAATTCTGTTTATACAGGGAAGCCTGGTGTGCTGCAGTCCATGGGGTCGCAAAGAGTCAGACACGACTGAGCGACTGAACTGAACTGAACAAAGACTGGGAGTGGGAGGGCTTTCTAACATTTTTGCTTGAATGAATACAATTTAAATAAATGCCACTTCGAAAGTTTTCTTGGAAAATGAAAATGTAATGTCCTTTTTAAATATTGAGATATCACTAGAGATTTCAGTCTGAATTTTTTAGTAGAAGTTGTTCAAAAGAATATACAGGATGAATTTATTCAAGCTTTTCTTTGTAATGTGATGGCTGAATTTGTGTTATCTGTTAAAAATGTTAGAAAAAGCAAAGAAAAATACAATCATGAAATGTTTTATAAGATGGAAAAATAGCCTGTTGGTTAAATGAGTCAACTATAGGTAATAATTATCCAGTGCTAAAAATGTGTTTGCTTGTCATTATGTTTAGTTGAACTTATAAGATAAAAAATATATATTGCAATGGTATATTGGTATTTTCCTAGCTATTAGCGCAAAGTCTGAGAAGTATGAGAAATCTTTAGCCGTGTTGAATTGAGAGAGGTGGATGCTGATAGTATAATTTGATGGATTTAGATGTGCTATTTTGAAATTTGTCATGATTTTAAGAATTAATTTCTGAGATGTGTTGCTAGTCTATCTGCAGAGTTTGTTTTATAAAAGCAAATGGTGTATTTGGATATAAACAGGTTTTGCCCAAGTCCCATTTTATAAGGCTACTGCATAATCAGCGTGCTCCTGGTATGAAGATCTTGACTAAAGTTGTATTTGGGTCAGTTAAACTTCGATGTCATCCTCAACCTCTCTTTGTCTTTTTTAATTGAATGTGCATGCATGTGTGCATGCTCACTCATATCCGACTCATTGTGACCCCATGGGCTGTAGCCTGCCAGGCTCCTCTGCCATGGGAATTCCCTGTCAAGAATATTGGAGTAGGTTGCCATTTCCTTCTCCAGGGGATCTTTCCTACCCAGGGATTGAACTCGCATCTCCCAAGTCTCTTGGCAGGTGGATTCTTTACCACTGAGCCACTTAGGAATCCTCTTTTATTGAATACCTGGGAATATTTTATAAGAATAGGGGATTTTTAGTTCACAAGAACTGAATCTACTTAGAAGAAAGAACACTGTATACTTTTAAAAAGTAAAGCAAGATACAAATATATTTAATACTCCAATAAATTCCTATAAATATTAAGTTCCTTTATTAATGCTAATCTCTTCTCAATAAAGGATTCTTAAAACTTCCAGATGAATGTAATTTAGGGAAATGCTTCTTTTTAGATTCTTCTCCATTAGATTTTCCAATTACAAAAAATTATCAATTTTTTTCCTTCAGTACTATGCTTTTTCCTACCTCACACTGCTTTATGTATCCATCCTGCTCTTGTGTCTTTTTTTCTTTTAATTTTTACTTTTTGGCTGTGCTGTGTAATATCTGGGATCTTAGTTTTCCAATCAGGGATTGAACCCACACCCTCTGCATTGAAAGCAGTGTTTTAACTACTGGACTGCAAGGGAAGTCCCCCTCTTATATCGGTCTTAAAGTATTATTCTTTTTTTCTGTGTCTATAAGTACCTCATCTTTGTTAACTACAGATTTGTTATCATATATTCATGTCACTACAGGCTTCCCAGGTGACACTAGTTGTAAAAAACCCACTTGCCAATGCAGGAGATGTAAGAGATGCAGGTTTGATCCCTGGGTTGGGAAGATCCCTTAGATAAGGGCATAGCAACCCACTCCAGTATTCTTACCTGGAAAATTCCGTCAGAAGAGGAGCCTGGTAGGCTACAGTCCATAGGGTCACAAAGAGTCAGACACAACTGAAATAGCTTAGCATGCATTCATATGTCTACAGCTATTCCTGCTTCTAATAGCTATTTCATACATCCTTGTAATATCACCTATCCCTGCTTTTTGCCCTGGGAAAACAAAATATTCTGTTAAAACATTTATTACAGTAAAAGTTGATCCATTGACATTTCCCAAGGGCAATATCAGCAGAAACCACTAAAATTCTTTGGTTTCCTCCGTATTACTCTTCTTGCAATAGACGTACCTTTCTTCATGTGTAGGAGTTTTCTTTCTGAAAAAAGCACAGCATTTTTCATGATGTCAGTGGTCTGAATGTGGTTTTGTCTACTATAGGTAGCCTTTTAATACCATGTCTTATTTTGAAATGACAAAGTCATGCTTCTGAAAATATGCATGGCTCAGATGAGTGAATTCATTTATAAACAAACCTGTCATTCTGAGCAATGTTAAACTGTGTGGGCATGCTCATTTGTCTCCAATTCTTTGTGACCGTATGGACTTTAGCCCACCAGGTTCCTCTTTCCATGGGATTTCCCAGGCAAGAATACAGGAATGGGTTGCCATTTCCTTCCCCAGGGGATCTTCCCAACCCAGGGATCAAACCCGCGTCTCCTGTGTTTCCTGCATTGCTGGTGGATTCTTTACCACTGAGCCTTTGGGGGTGCAGATTTGCAAAATGGATGGCTTAGAGGGAGTATACTGGATAGAGTGGCTCCCCCAATCCTGGGGAAGCCCAAAGTTGAACTAAGAGCATTTATATTTAAAACACCACGTAGATACACTGACACTAGGCTTGCTCAACAATTTTAAATCACTATTAGTAGGGTGAATAGTGAATCCCTTCCTTCCCCTTGAAACCATGTGTCCAAGTCCTAAATCCTGGTACCTGTGACTATGACCTTATTTGGAAAAGGAGTCTTTGCAGATGTAAATAAGAAAAGAATTTTGAGGTGAGATCATCGTGGATTAACCAGGGAGACCTAGGTCCAACAACACACGTTCTTATGACCAAAGAGGAAACACAGAGACAGAGGCCATAAGAAGAAACAGAGGCAGAGGCTGGAGTTCCACGCAGCCCAAGGCAAAGAACACCCAGAGCCACCGGAAACGAAGAGACAAGGAAGGATCCTCCCCTAAAACCTTCAGCTGGAACAGGGCCCTACCGATTCCTTGATTTGGGAATTCTGGCCTCTTGAATTGTGAGAGATTAAGTTTCTGTTGATGTAGGCCACTGAGTTTGTGGTAATTTGTTACAGCAGCTCTCGGAAACCACTATGCTCAGATCTACCCCAGAATTATACCTACTCTTCTGGAGTGTCAAACCATAGAGGCCAAAGCCAGTATTACACATGTCCATCACCATTTTATTATACTATGCTCACTCTTTACAGGGCTTCCCAAGTGGCTAAGTAGTAAAGAATCTTCCTGCAATGCTGGAGATGCAGGTTCCATCCCTGGATCAGGAAAATCCCCTGGAGAAGGACATAATCACCTCTCCAGAACTCTTGCCTGGGAAATCACATGGATAGAGGAGCCTAGAGAGCTGCAGTCCATGGGGACATAAAAGAGTGACTTAGTGACTAAAACAACAACACCCTTTACAAGTGGTTTTTACCTGTTCTTGTTTGAAAGAGCCATTAACCTTTTTCACCCTGAATCACGCTTCACTAGAAGAAAAGGGTTGTCATATTTTGGGATGACTTCTATATTATGTTTTCATCTGTTTTGCTGCTTGTCTAGACATTGCTTGTAAAAAGAAAGTATGGATCAATACTTTCTGAAACTTGCCTGACCGTGAGAATTGTCTGCAGCAGTATTAAATATACACATAAATAACTTCCCAGGCTTCTCTCAAAATTCAGATCCAGAAGAACAGAGTGTGAGAATTAGCATTTTTAACAAGCGCTTGGTGATTTGGGGGGTCAGTTTGGGAAAATGTTGTTTTGCATTTCACTAAAGCAGTATGGGGTGTGGTCATATGATCCCTCCATTGCCCTTGGCTTTCTAGTTATCCAGCTGGCTAAGACAATTGGCTACAACTGACTAAGGCTCAGAACTGCAGTTTCATTTCTAGTCCCATCTAATGGCAACCCACTCCAGTGTCCTTGCCTGGAGAATCCCAGGGACAGGGGAGTCTGGTGGCCTACCGTCTATGGGGTCGCACAGAGTCGGACACGACTGAAGCGACTTAGCACCAGCTTAGCAGCTTCCACTATGTCTGTCTCTGGATCCACCCTTGCCCTCTGAACCTAGCCTATTTGTAGCCAGATGATCTTTTAAATCATTCTGCCAATCCATATGATCAGCAGTCCTACTCCTGGTTGTATATCTGGGGGAAACTCTAATTTGAAAAGATACATGCACCCCCGTGTTCACAGGAGCACTATTTACAATAGCCTAGACATGGAAGCAACCTAAATGTCTGTAGCAGATGAATGGATAAAGAAAATGTGATACACACAAACACACATACACAATGGAATACTTCTTAGCCATTTAAAGGAACGAGTTAATACCATTTGCAGCAACATGGATGAAACTACTAAGTAAAGTAAGTCAGAAAGGGAAAAACAAATACTATATGATATCAGTTATATGTGGAATCTAAAATATGGAACAAATGAGCTTATCAATGAAACAGAAGCAGACTTATAGATACAGAAAACAAACTTACCATTACCAGAGGGGAGGAATAAGGAGTTTGGGATTAATAAATTCACACCACTGTATAAAATAAATAACCATCAAGGACCTACTGCATAGCACTGCTGCTGTTAAGTCACTTCAGTCGTGTCCAACTCTGTGTGACCCCATAGACGGCAGCCCACCAGGCTCCCCCATCCGTGGGATTCTCCAGGCAAGAACATTGGAGTGGGTTGCCGTTTTCTTCTCCAATGCATGAAAGTGAAAAGTGAAAGTGAAGTCGCTCAGTCGTGTCAAACCCTCAGCGACCCCATGGACTGCAGCCTACCAGGCTCCTCCACCCATGGGATTTTCCAGGCAAGAGTGCTGGAGTGGGGTGCCATTGCCTTCTCCAACTGCATAGCACAGGAACTGTATTCAATATCTTGTAATAACCTATAATTATATAGGCTAAAAGTATATATGTGTATATATATACACATATATGAAACTGAATATGTATTTACATATATATATATATATATGTAAACTGAATAACTTTGCTATACACCTGAAACTAACACAACATTGTAAATCAACTATACTTCAATTTAAAAAAGAGACCAAAAAAAGGCAAATCTGATAACATCCTCCTGCTTAAATCCTGGCCAGCCTTCCTGTTGCGTGAAAGCCAAAGAGCTGGCTCAGGCAGGTGCTGTGTCTTTTAAAACCCCGTGGCTTTTTTTCCAGGCTTCCTTCCTCTTCCTCTCGCTTCCTCTCTCTCCCGGCCTGGCAAACCCATCTTTATAGTCAAGTCTCTGGCTCAAACATTAGCCATTTCTGACCAGTATTGTTGGTCCCACGCTCTCACAGGCCCTAGTGTTTCTCCCACAGAGCCAGGCACTTAAATAACCATCAGTGTCCTTGAACAAGATTTGGTCTTCCCTGCCGGAATGTCATCTCTGTGAGGACCTGCACCCCAGCACCTGAGAGTGTAGCCTGTCACGTGCAGTCATCAATAGCTGTTGCATGAGCAAATATATGAATGAACAAATGAAGACACATCTCTCTAGACTGCAGTTAAGGGGGACCACTGGCCACAAGCCTAATTATTCCCCTGTTCTCACCTGACAGTCTGTCTCTTCTGCCTCCTTGCTTCTCCCTCTTATGCTAGAATTTTTTTTTTGAAATGTAGTTGATTTACAATGATGTGTTAGTTTCAGGTGTACAGCAAAGTGATTCAGATACATATATATGTGTGTATATGTGTGTGTGTGTATATATATGTGTTCTTTTTCTTGGTTATTACAAAATATTGAGTATAGCTCCTTGTGCTGTGCAGTAGGTCCTTGTCAGTTATCTATTCGTATGCTACTTTCCTTCATATTTTGTTTTTCACTTCTTAGAGCCTCTAAATCACAGTTTTTTTTCCACAGTTCCTTTTTTAAAAACATAATTGAGCCATAATTTACATACCATAAATTTCACACATTTAAGTATACAATAATTTCTAGTAAATTTACCAATGATTACCACAATCCAGTTTAATAATATTTTCATCACTCCAGTAAGATCCCTTGTCTATGCTATCGGTTTGTCTCCATTTCAGCTCCCATCCCAAACAAACACTAGCCTGATTTCTGTCTCTGTAGCTTTGCCTGTTCTGAACATTTCGGGAAAATGGAATTCTTTTGTGTTTGGCATCTTTCGTTCCGCCTGGCATTTTTAAGGTCTATCCGTGTCGTAGTCTCCATCGGTATTTCCTTTAATGCTGAGTATAATTTCATCTCAGGGACGCACCAGTTTCGGTCTGTTCACTAGTCCATTCACAAGTCAGTGGACTTTGAGGTGGTTTCCACTTTTTGGCTATTACGAATAATTCTGTTATGAATATTCTCAAACAGGTCTCATGTGGATGCATCTGTTCATTTGTTGTGGATATGAACCTAGGTGTGGAGTTGCTGAGTCATGTGGTAAATCCATGTTTAACTTTTGGAAGAACTGTCTGATTGTTCTCCAAAGCAGCTGCCCCATGTTACCCTCCCACCAGCAGTGGATGAGGGCTCTGATTTTTCCATGTCTTACCAGCACTTGCTAGTGCCTATGTTTTGGTTGTAACCATCCTACTAGGTGTCAAGCAGCATCTTATTGTGCTTTTGATGTACATTTCCCTGTAGACTAGTGATGCAGAATTTATTTTCATCTCCTTAGTCACCATTTATATACAGTTAATTTTTCAATGGCTTGGTTTCCTTTATGTACGAGAGGGAACGTTCTGTTATTCTCTTATTACAGGTGTGTAGTCAGCGTTTTCCGAGTAAGGGACCCTTGTCTTAACGATGGGGGAGGGCGTTCAGTTCACATTTCCCCTTTAGCATCACTGACACCTCTCCCACCAGTGCCCTGGGAAGGAGTGGGAGTGTCTCATCAATCTTTTTTCTTTCCATTTCTTTCCCTATCTTTTCTTTCTCTCTCTCTCTCTTCTATCTGGTTATTTTCCTCTTACATCTCAACTTCTTTAATATCATCATTTTTAGCCTATCAATGTTATATTTTTCCTTGTGGTAAAATACACATAACAGAATTTTATACTTTTAACCATTTTTATGTAGCCTTATGTCATTTGTACTGTTCTGCAGCCGTTACCACCATCTGTCTCCAGGACTTTTTCATTATCCCAAACTGAAACTCTCCACCCATTAAATACTAATTCTCCATTCCCTCCTCCCTTCAGCTCCCAGCAACCACTTCAATGTTACAATTTATATGTAATAATACCTAGCTATCTTCTCAAAGGGATTTTAAATACATCCTGCTAAGAATAAAAAGCAAAAAAGATGGCTAAACCTCAACTTCACATTTTAATATCCTCTGGACAAGGCAAGCTAGAAAGGCAGTCATTTTACATGCATACAAGAACAGTGTTCCAAAATAAAGTTGCTGGGAAGCGGCTGCATGCCAGCTTTTAAAGGACTTTGCTGGTTGCAGAGCTTCTGTTCTTCTNTCACATTTTAATATCCTCTGGACAAGGCAAGCTAGAAAGGCAGTCATTTTACATGCATACAAGAACAGTGTTCCAAAATAAAGTTGCTGGGAAGCGGCTGCATGCCAGCTTTTAAAGGACTTTGCTGGTTGCAGAGCTTCTGTTCTTCTGGGGAGTAACCTGTCCAACGCTGGCATCCTGGAAGTGTCTTGCTTTTGTTCAGCTGGCTCATTGCTAGAGCCACCAATAGCACCTGTCTGGATCTGCATTGTTTTCTCAAATTGTGTTTATTTGATGATTGTACAAAATGACATCAATCCATGTTAAAAGAAGTATCTCTTGGGCTGATATAAAATGATTTGACTGCCATTTGAAATATACCAGCTAAGTCTCAAATGCCGTCTTCTCTTTACTCTTATATTTGTTGTTGTTTTCCATTCGCTAAGTTGTGTCTGACTCTTTGTGACCCCATGGATTTCAATATGCCAGGCTTCCCTGTCCATCACTATCCCAGAGTTTGCTCAAATTCAGATCCATTGAGTCAGTGATGCTATCTAACCATCTCATCTTCTGTTGTCCTCTTCTTTTACCTTCAATCTTTCCCAGCATCAGGGTCTTTTCAAATGAGTCAGTTCTTTGCATCAGGTGGCNACTATCCCAGAGTTTGCTCAAATTCAGATCCATTGAGTCAGTGATGCTATCTAACCATCTCATCTTCTGTTGTCCTCTTCTTTTACCTTCAATCTTTCCCAGCATCAGGGTCTTTTCAAATGAGTCAGTTCTTTGCATCAGGTGGCCAATGTATTGGAGCTTTAGCTTCCTTCCACTGAATATTCAGGGTCGATTTCCTTCAGGCTTGACTGATTTGATGATCTTCTTTTATATACAGAGACTAAAAACTATTTGCAAAAAGGAGCACAGAACATGCTGGTACACAACTCAGATTTTTTTCTCAGAAAGACATCTTATACTTAGTCACATTGCTAAAAGATAAACTGAGCCATAGTGAGAATTTTAAGACTTTGTTTGAGCAAAATCCCATGTGAGTTGGGCAGCATCAAACTGGAAGTGGTTAGTGGTGCTCTGCCCACAGGGGCTGAAGAGAGACTTTAATAGAGAAAAGATGAGCGCAATGAAAGGAAATTAATCATTGTAACTTGGCTGTAACTTAAAGCGTCACTGGCCGTTTGCATTGTTTGGGATTTTGATTTCATAACCATTAGGCATTTACAGGCTTAAATTTTGGTTTGCTGCTGGAATTCTCCATGGCAGTAGAGCCACCTCTGTCTCTTGGATTCCTTGTTTAATTCATTTAACCACATAAACAACATTTTTCAGTTGTGCTTAGGCAAGGAACAGGATGGCTATCAGTTAGGCAAGTTGGGGCTGACAAGCTGTTTGAAAGGGGTGCATTTCCTAATCAAGGACATGGCAGAACCACATGAAAAGAGGATGTTGCCTCTGTATATAAAACTTACTGCTGGGAGGGTGACTGTTCTCCTGGACCGACAGATGTTCTTTGTTACAAAAGGGGAAAAACATTTAGGCTCTTCCGGTGGTGAATAGAGGCCACAGGTTACAGCTTTCTTTGGAAGTTGCTTTTTAAAAGCCATTCTACTGAGGACCTTCTGTTGCCAGCCGTGCTAACTGGTTGTCCTTTGTATTTGCTGGTGACGACATAAAGGATGGTTTGTGCAGAGGCTCTGTACAAAAAAATACATGTGGGACCAGCAGTCCTTTCTACATTGGGTACATACACAAAGATGGTTCTAAATTTGCTCCCTTGCCAAAGAAACTCTTTTTATGGAAGATTTTTGTCGTCCTTGAAACTATTCAAAGTGCTGCAACTCAAAGAGAGTTGGCCGTGAGGGTGGGGGATGAGAGGCATTCCAGTACTAACTATTGGCTCAACGTTTACCATACCCCTTCTAC
>SJYV01006973.1:0-10994 GCA_006410875.1 Neotragus pygmaeus
CTCAGAGCTCTTCCTGGGGAGCATCACGGCTTCACGTTGTTCCCCAACAGGGTCCCGTTCACTGAAAATGTATTTCATATCCTGGACCTTTCCTGATTTTCTTACCATCTACCAAGCTTCATGTTCACTTTCTCATTTCTCTAAACTCCCCTGATAACTGGAGCTAAGTGAATAAAAACACTCACTCACCTGTGTAGCGTCCGTATATAACTCATTCCCCATTGCTGCTGCTAAGTCGCTTCAGGCGTGTCCGACTCTGTGCGACCCCGTAGATGGCAGCCCACCAGGCTCCCCCGTCCCTGGGATTCTCCAGGCAGGAACACTGGAGTGGGTTGCCATTTCCTTCTCCAATGCATGCAAGTGAAAAGTGAAAAGGAAGTCGCTCAGTCGTGTCTGACGTCGTGACCCCATGGACTGCAGCCCACCAGGCTCCTCTGTCCATGGGACTTTTGTGTGAATTCTAAGGTATTCGCAGTATGCTGACTCAAAGAAATGGTGGCATTTGGGTCAAATCTGTGGGAAAGTATTAAGATGGTGATATTGCAGTGAGTCATACTATATGCATCATTTACGTGTGGGAAGTAAACTTGAACAAAAGGAACAGAAAGGGTAAGAAATGACAATTGGAGTATATGATGAGCGTAGTCCGAGGGCAAATGTGAGATAGGGGCTACTAGCCTGTAGTTTGTAGGGAGATTTCGTTTCCTCGAAGATTGTGAGTGCTTGGGTTTAACAGCATGGCTCACAAAATACAAGCCTAACACATTATCTGGGTTGATCTGAAGAGTGAATAGCCTTTCCCAGAGGGCAGGAAAAACTGGTCAACTTGGACTTAGGGAGAAACAGCAGTGTTGTATGTCATGAGGAATTTCAGGGAATTTTCGAGGGTGGTTTAGACTGTTTGTAATTGTTGCCTTGAGCTTGACTTTGAACTCTAACCCTGCTCGTGGTGCCATTAGGTGTGACTTAACAGTGTTGGCTTGCAGGGCTACTGTGGGATCCTGGAGATTTGGGACTGTGTGTCATTCGTTATTGCCAAAGGAGCTCAGAAAGCGTTTCTTGTTTAATGAAATAATAAATACATAGCACCTCTGCCTGATGCCTTCCCCACCCCAGACTGGCTGAAAGCAGGAAAGTAGTGTGTATGTATGAGATCCCGATGGTTTTGAAAATGCTCTTAATGCCTAAAAAAATACCAAACCCATATCTTCCAATCCCCGACAGGGCACGCTAGTTCTAGGGCAGGCAGTTCTGGTATCCGAGGAGTAGATGGCCTCCCCAATTACAAGCTTCCATTTCCTCATTTGCCCCTCAAAGGCGGTGTTGAAGCCCTGGAATTATGGGTCACTTACAAGTTCAGATTCCATTCCTGGGTCGGGAAGATTCCCTGGAGAAGGGAATGGCAGCCCACTCCAGTATTCTTGCCTGGGAAATGTCATGGACAGAGGAGCCTCATGGGCTCCAGTAGTCCATGGGGTCACAAAGAGTTGGACACTTCTGAGCGACTAACACTTTCACTAATACTACAAATTAAAGCATAATAGATAGAAGATATCTCCTTCTCCCCAAACCACCTTTCCCACTCCTCTTCCCATGCTTCTTTCTATCTTTCTGGCTGTGGTCCGGTTGTGGGCTGTGGTTATGATTCTTGCACCTTATGAACAACTTGCCTAGAAGCTTAAAATATGTGTCACAAGTTTAGCCAGTTTAGTAGCTGGACTTGTTGATGACAGTCCTGAGCATGAGCAGCACCACAGCACTTGCTGAAAAGACCCTGGTTTCTGCAGGGTGTCTCCTTGATGGGGCAGGTTTAAGTTGTGATCTTCACCACTGGAGTTTGCGTGTTTTTATATTCCATTTACAGAGGTTCAGTTCCTGCCTTCAGGGAGGTTGGAAGCGCCTCTATATGGCATCGGACCTTCATAGCAGACATAAATGTGGTCTGACTGGTAAGCACTCATTTGGATGCTAGTTTTAGCTTTTTGTCGGCCTCTGGGTTGGTTTCATGTTTTTATTTTTGTAATGTGCCAGTCACTTTGTGTTGTGTTCTAATAGAATCTCAGAAATGGAGGGACTCTTAGAGGTAGTTAAATCTGGTGTACTTTAAACTTTTCCTTCCTTCAAAGGGATAGTAAAACCTCTAATTTAGACCTATCTGTAAATGAGAGAAAAGCTGAATTTCTAGTTCCAGGAGGGATGGCCCAAAGCCTCTAACATTTCTCTGCCCTCTTCCTGCCCTGCCCTGAAAGTATTGCAGTGTACATCTGGGCCTCTGTGGAGCTTGGTCTGAAAACCACAGCTCTGGAGAAATGGGTATTTTGCTACTTCTTAAGTGAATCTTCCTGGCACCAATTTACAGTTTATTGCTTCCTGAGGGCAAAATTTTAAAACCGAACAGCTCAAAGTTCTTCCTTTGTGCTTATCTTAGTGTGAATTAACCTTTAGTCACTCAGCAGTCATCAAGAAGCCTATCATACGTTATGAACCCCCAGTTCAGCCTATGTGCACCATCAGGTAAACACAGGCAAGAAGTTGACATGAGGGCCGAGTAGTCCTTTATTATTATTATTTTTTGAATTTGCTGGCAAGTATGACATCCAGGTAGGACTATGCATATGCCTAAGAAGCTGGGATGCCCTTCATGCTGCTTAGTCACTAAGTCATGTCCGGCACTTTGCTACCCTTTGGACTGACTGTAGCCCAGGCTCCTCTGTCCATGGGACTTTTCAGGCCAGAATACTGGAGTGGGTTGCCATTTCCTTCTCCAGGGGATCTTCCTGACCCAGGTATCGAAGCCATGTCTCCTGTGTCTCCTGCTTTGTAGGCAGATTCTTGACCTGCTGATCTACCTATATAGGTCAAAGCAGGGTCCCCTGACCAGCTGCCCCTAAAACCTGTTAGAATGCAAATTCTTGATTTCTACCCAGATCTGCTGAATCAGGAACTTTGAGGGTAGAGCCCAGAAAGATAACAAGCCTTTTGGGTGATTCTGGGCTTCCCTGGTGGCTCAGATGGTAAAGAATCCACCTGCAGTGCAGGAGACCTGGCTTCAATCCCTGGATTGGGAAGATCCCCTGGAGAAAGAATGGCAACCCATTCTAGTATTCTTGCCTGGAGAATCTCATGGACGAGGAGCCTGGCAGGCCGCAGTCCATAGCGGCACAAAGAGTTGGACACGACTGAGTGACTAACACTTTTTTTGGGGTGATTCTGCCGCACATTGTTGTTTGAGAACCACTGGTGTTGAAGTGATAGTGGCAAAGGTTGACTTGGGGTGTTGTAACACTGCTTCTCCCCCAAGCTTCCTGTTCCTGTAAATTCTTCTTGCTTTGCTATGGAAATTTGATGTTTTCTCAGCCTTCCACGAAGTCCTATAACAAAAACCCTAGCTCTGACTTCCCACTATGTTACCACCCGCCTTGGTGCCTTTTATGTGGAAATTCTGAGGCCACTAGTGGATGTATATAAACATGATTTTCAGGTGTTAGTTGGATGCTTGCTTGTTTGTGAAAGGAAGTGATTTTCCGCTTGGCCAGCCAGTGCCTCATCTGTCAGAGTACTGCTAAGTTCACTCCAAACCGCAGCTCCTCCACCTTCCTGTCTCCAGTGAGGGGCTGATGGAGGTTTTCCCCAGTGCGGCTCTGCTGTAGCCAAGGTCACCTCACCCAAGCTAGCAGTGTAAGCCTGTTCCTTTTCTCTCGTGTCTCTGATTAATCAGGCAATGGTTCAGCACCCTGAAGTTGAGAATTCCTAGTCTGAGATCCAGGAACCAACCCTGATATCAGACAAATAAGCTTGGCTTGTGCGTAGGTGTGTGTGTTAGTTGCTCAATCGTGTCTTCCTCTCTGCGACCCCATGGACTGCAGCCCACCAGGCTCCTCTGTCCATGGGGATTCTCCAGGCAAGAATACTGGAGTGAGTTGTCATGCTTTCCTCTGGGGAACTTCCTGACCCGGGGATAGAACCCTGCCTGGTCTCCTGCATTGCAGGCATATTCTTTACAGTCTGAGCTATCAGGGAAAATGCCTTTTTGTGGGTGGAGGGTCCATTGTTTCCATCAGACTGGAAAGGATCTGTGAGGCATCCTCCCCCACCCAAAAAAAACCCAACTCGCTCTAGCTGTTTTGTATAAAAGTTTTAAGAAATCCTTTTAAGATTTGCAGCCAACTGAGGTGGAAGACCTTCTGTGGGGCTGGCAGTCATACTTCAGCCTGCTGTGTAGGCGCCTCAGCTGTGCTGTGTACATAAGTGGCATAAGACTGGTTCTCTTGGTCCAGTGGTTTCAGGGATCGTGTGTTTAAACGAGTTGATCCTGTGAGGCATACACAGTAAGAGGGGTATTTTCCCTGTTTACATCAGTGATCCTGTGAGGCATACAGAGTAAGAGGGGTATTTTCCCTGTTTACATCAGTGACCCTGAGGCTGAGAGAAAAGCACGGAACCGTCATCTCTAGGTTTACTGTCGTCTGAAGGCATTGAATTCGCCTCCCCCACTTCTAAATACACTCGGATGATGCCTACAGAAATCTCAGAAGTTCATTATGGATAAAGGGCCGACTGTTCGCCTCGCACCCAACATCATCATTCTTCTCTAAAAGGAATGGATCATGTTAAAACTGGATTTTGTTTTTGGCTGTTCCTCATTTTAGGAATTTTGAAACGAAATTTTATGGATATAATCTCCCCACCTCACAGTCAAATAAATGCTGACCCAAGCCTCTCTTCTTTTCTCCTCCATGAGAATCACAGAGAATCCTACCCGATCATATTTTTCAGCATGTTGGATCAAGAGAGGGCAAGTCATTGTCAGCTTGTTAGCATCACCTCATTTTCATTAGATTGTTTGGGTTTCAAAGACTAGTGCCCTTGTAACTTACATTATACAGCCTTAAAATTGCACATAAAAGTTTGCTGTGGAAGAGTAGCAAATGTAAGATAAATGGAAAAGGTTAAGGGGAAAACGGTGCTAAGAGCTTCTCGCAAATGAATTCTCATCATAAAAGCCCAGCGATATCTCCACGTGACAAATTAACTTGAGACTGTGCTTTGCATTTTTAAGTAATGTGTGGTAGGATAATTCCATTTGTGTTCAGGCCAGAGGTCAATGCCTCACTTACTCAACTGGTGCTTTTTGTCTACTAGTGTAGAAAAGAGAGCTGGCTACGTGGGTATTTAATTTACTTTGATTTTGCAAATGCATTGCGTCATGATTCAGTCAGTACTGAGATTCTAGGGGTTAAGGCAGGCTGCCTTATAGAAAGTATCTGTGCTGGGGGCTTGGGGCCAGCATATTTTCTGAAAGGAATATTGTGCTTAGAACACTTCTTAAAATGATTCTTGTTCTGACTTGGACCATGCTGTCAGTTTAGTGGGGCCACTTGAAAGGACATCAAGATATCAGTCATTTATATCACTTCCCTGCCGTTGAGTGGGTAGAAAAGCCCTTCGTGAGTGGTGTGGTGGTTCTTTCTGTCAGCAAGTTAGAGGTTCTGTTATGAAAATTAACTTTGGGCAAGTGACTCTGTATTTCTATCAAGAAAAATGCATATTGATGTCATTTAGACTCTTTTGGAGAAATATAAAATACCTATATAAATTTTAGCTTTTGTACATTTGTGATTTCTTGAACAGTTATGGGAATAAAGAGAAAAGAGTTCCTCCCCTGACTTCCTAGTCTGTTTACTGAAACCCGAGGGATCATGTGAAAACTCTTAATTCTTCAAGATGTTGGTGTCAGAATTAGAAGTTTATTTTATTTTATAAGTGTCCTTGTATGTTAGTTTTTTCTTTACTGAAAAAACTTTTCTTTTTCTTTCTTTTTGCTTTACTGAAGGATAGTTGAGTTATAATAATACATTAATTACAGGTATACAACATATTGATTCGATGTTTTTATGTTATATACTATATGAAAAAAGGTTTAATTTCTAGCCCAAATCAGACAAAAAGTACTCCAGAATAAAATTAATACAAAGCAGTCTCTTAATAGTTGGCATTATTTAGGCAAGATGAAATGTGGCTGCTGTATGTGCACTAATAATAACATTTGAAGAGCAGTTCACAGATGTAGAGTTTTCTTGTGTATCACGCCATTTTTAAACAGTGGAGGTGGGTATGGCCATGCCCATTTTACAAATGAACAACAGCAAGATTATGTGTATCCTGCAAGCCTTCTCGGCAGAGTCAGGACTCAAGAGCAGGTTGAGACGTTTCAAATCCAGGCCTTCTTTTCTGTTTGCATTTTATTCTTTTTATAGAAGTATAGTTGACGTCGAACTGCAAATTTGCTCAGTTATACACATACACACAGGTACACACACACAAATAGTTTTTTTTTCAAGGTTTTTTCTATTATAGATTATTATAAGCCATTGAATATAGCTCTCTGTGCTGTACAGCAGATCCCTGTCATTTTATCTATTTTATAAATAGTAGTCTGTATCTGTTAATTGAAAACTCCTAATTCACCCCTCCCCCTTTCCTGTTTGGTTGCCGTAGTTTGTTTTCTATGTCTGTGTGTTTATTTCTGTTTTGTATCATTTTTTGTATTCCACATAAAAGTGACACCATATGGTATTTGTCTTTCTCTGTCTCACTTACTTCAGTTAGTATGATAATCCCTGTGTCCATCCATGTTGTTGCAAATGGCATTATTTCATCCATTTTTTATGTGAGAATAAGTTTTCCATGGTGTATGTGTGCCACATCTTCTTCATCTGTTCAGCTGTCAATGGACAATTAGATGGTTGCCATGTCTTGGCTGTTATAAATAGTGCTGTTATGAACATTGGGGAGAATGTATCTTTTTGGGTTAGAGTTTTCTCCTGATATATGCTCTGAAATGGTATTTCTGGTTCATATAGTAATTCTATATAAAACAACAGAATGGGAAAGACTAGAGATCTCTTCGAGAAAATTAGAGATACCGAAGAGGCGGCTCATTGGAAAAGACTCTGATGCTGGGAGGGATTGGGGGCAGGAGGAGAAGGGGATGACAGAGGATGAGATGGCTGGATGGCATCACTGACTTGATGGACATGAATCTGAGTGAACTCTGGGAGTTGGTGATGGACAGGGAGACCTGGTGTGCTGCGATTCACGGGGTCGCAGAGAGTTGGACACGACTGAGCGACTGAACTGAACTAAACAGTTAGTGATGTTGAGTTTCTTTTCATGTGCCTGTTGGGCATCTGTATGATTTTTTGGAGAAATGATTTTTTAAGTTCTGCCTATTTTTTGATTGGGCTGTGTTTGCTGTTGGTGTTGTTTTTGGGTTGTATGAGCTGTTTGTATGTTTTGGTCATTAAGCTCCTGTCCATGGCATTCTTTGCAAATATTTTCTTCCATTCTGTAAGTTGCCTTTTAGTTTTATTTATGGTTTCCTTTGCTGTGCAAAATCTTGAAAGTTTAATTAGGTCCCGTTTGTTTATTTTTGTTTCTGTTTCCATTACTCTGTGAGATGGGTCCAAAAAAATATTGCTGTGATTTATGTCAAAGAGTGTTCTGCCTGTGTTTTCCTCTAGCAGTTTTATAGTATCCAGTCTGAAACACTTAGGTCTTTAATCCATTTTAAGTTCAGTTTTGTATATGGTATTAGATAGTGTTCTAATTTCATTCTTTTACATGTGACTGTCTAGTTTTCCCAGCACCTCTTATTGAAGAGACCGTCTTTTCTATATTTTATTTCCTTGTTCTTTTATTTATTTTTTTAAAATAGAAATTTATTTATTTTAATTGGAGGTTAATTATACTTTACAATATTGTATTGGTTTTGCCATACATCAACATGAATCCGCCACAGGTATACACGTGTTCCCCATCCTGAACCCCCCTCCCTCCTCCCTCCCCATACCATCCCTCTGGGTCGTCCCAGTGCACCAGCCCCGAGCATCCAGTATTATGCATCGAAACTGGACTGGTGATTCGTTTCATATATGATATTATACATGTTTCAATGCCATTCTCCCAAATCATCCTACGCTCTCCCTCTCCCAGAGTCCAAAAGACTATTCTATACATCTGTGTCTCTTTTGGTGTTTTGCATACAGGGTTATCATTACCGTCCTTCTAAATTCCATATATATGTGTTAGTATACTGTATTGGTGTTTTCTTTCTGGCTTACTTTACTCTGTATAATAGGCTCCAGTTTCATCCACCTCATTAGAACTGATTCAAATGTATTATTTTTAATGGCTGAGTAATACTCCATTGTGTATATGTACCACTGCTTTGTTGCTTCCGTGTCCTGGCTATTATAAACAGTGCTGCAATGAACATTGGGGTACACGTGTCTCTTTCAATTCTGGTTTCCTCGGTGTGTATGCCCAGCAGTGGGATTGCTGGGTCATATGGCAGATCTGTTTCCAGTTTTTTAAGGAATCTCCACACTGTTCTCCATAGTGGCTGTACTAGTTTGCATTCCCACCAACAGTGTAAGAGGGTTCTCTTTTCTCCACACCCTCTCCAGCATTTATTGCTTGTAGACTTTTGGATCGCAGCCATTCTGACTGGTGTGAAATGGTACCTCATTGTGATTTTGATTTGCATTTCTCTGATAATGAGTGATGTTGAGCATCTTTTCATGTGTTTGTTAGCCATCTGTATGTCTTCTTTGGTGAAATGTCTGTTTAGGTCTTTGGCCCATTTTGTCTCCTTTGTCATAGATTAATTGACTGTAAGTGAGTGGGTTTATTTCTGGGCTTTCTATCTGACTCCATTGAACTATATGTCTTTTTTGGTGCCAGTACCATACTGTTTTGATTATAGTAACTTTGTAGTATAGTCTGAAGTCAGGGAGTGTGATTCCTCCAGCTCTGTTCTCCTTTCTCAAGATTGATTTGGCTCTTTGAGGCCTTTGTATTTCCATACCAAAAAAAAAAATTTGTTCCCATTCTGTGAAAAATGCCACTGGTAATTTGATAGGAATTGCACTGAATCTGTAGATTGCTTGGGTAGTATAATCATTTTAACAATTTTGATTCTTCCAGTCTAAGACAAGTGTATCTTTCTATCTATTTGTGTGGTCTTTAAGTGAGATTTAAAAATTTAAATATTTTCTTTATTTTTCTTTCTGATATTTAATTGTTAATATATAGAAATGCAACAGGTTTTTTTGTATTAATTTTATATCCTGAAACTTTACTGAATTCAATGATGAGATTTAGTATTTTTCTAGTGGCAACTTTAGGATTTTCTGTGTATAGCATACAGTAAATGGTGACAGTTTTTTTCTTCCTTTCCAATTTGGGTTCCTTTTATTTCCTTTTCTTCTCTTATTACAGTGGCGAGGAATTCCAGAACTATTGATATGTTGAAGAAAAGGGATAAGACTGGATAACCTCATCTTATTCCTGATCTTAGAGGAAATGCTTTCAGCTTTTCACCATTGAGAGTTATGTTTGCTATAGCGATGTCTGCTGTCATATTTGGCTTTTATTGTGTTGAGGTAGGTTCCCTCTGTGCTCACTTTCTAGAGAGTTTTCTTGTAAGTGGATATTGAATACCATGGACAGAGGAGCCTGGTGGGCTACGGTCCATAGGGTCACAAAGAATTGGACATGACTGAAGCGATTTAGCAGGCACACATGCACATTGATTTGCAGATAATGAGAAACCCTTGCATTCCTGGGATAAATTCTAATCAAGGATGGTGTATGATCTTTTTAATGCATTGTTGCATTAAGTTTGCTAGTATTTTATTGAGGATTTTTGTTTGTTTGGTCGTGTTGGGTCCTAGTTTTGGCCCTTGGGAGCCTTGATGTGTCGTGTGGGATCTTTTGCTGTGGCACTGGGACTCTCTAGTTGTGGCATTTGGGCTCAGTTGCTCCACGGCGTGTAGGACCTTGGGCTTCTGAGGTGGCTCAGATGGTAGAGAATCTGCCTGTGATGCGGGAGACCTGGGTTTGATTCCTGGGTTGGGAAGATCCCCTGGAGGAGGCATGGCCACCCACTCCAGTATTCTTGCCTGGAGAATTCCATGGACAGAGGAGCCTGGCATGCTACAGTCCATGGGGTCACAAGAGTTGGACACCTGAGGGACTAAGCACAGCATAGCATGGCGGATCTAAGTTCCCTGACCAAGGATTAAACTTGCATCCTCTGCATTGCAAGGCAGATTCTTAACCACTGAATTATCAGGAAAGTCCCTTTGTTGAGGAAATTTTGCATCTGTATTCATTTGTGATATTGGCCTGTAGTTTTCTTTTTTGTGATCTCCTTGTCTGGTTTTGGTATCAGGGTGATGGTGGTCTCATAGAATGAGTTTGGGAGTGTTCCTTCTTCTGTGGATTTTTGGGATAGTTTCAGAAGGATGGGTGTTGACTGTTCTCTAAATGTTTGATAGAATTCACCTGTGAAGCCATCTGGTCCTGAACTTCTGTTTGTTGGGAGTTTTAAAATTACTGATTTAGTTTGAATACTGGTAATAAGTCTTCATATTTTCTGTTTCTCCCTGCTTCAGTCTTGGGAGATTGTCCCTTTCTAAGAATTTGTCAGTTTATTCCAGGATGTCCATTTCCTTGATGTATAATTGATTGTAGTAGTCTCTTCTGATCCTTTATATTTCTGTGGTGTTGGCTGTAACTTCTCCTTTTTTGTATTTGATTTTATTGATTTGAGCACTCTCCCTTTTATTCTAGATGAGTCTGGCTAAAGGTTTATCAGTTTTTTCTTTTCAAAGAACCAGGTTTTTGTTTCTTTGATCTTTTCTGTTTTTTTTTTTTTTAAATTTATTTATTTGTTTTGATTGGAGGCTGATTACTTTACCATATTGTGGTTTTTGCCACTCATGGAGGAACTGTACAAAAAAGATCTTCATGACCCAGATAATCATGATGATGTGATCACTAATCTAGAGCCAGACATCTTGGAATGTGAAGTCAAGTGGGCCTTAGAAAGCATCACTACGAACAAAGCTAGTGGAGGTAATGGAATTCCAGTTGAGCTGTTTCAAGTCCTGAAAGATGATGCTGTGAAAGTGCTGCACTCAATATGC
>SJYV01006980.1:0-14199 GCA_006410875.1 Neotragus pygmaeus
GTCTCTTCCAATAAGTCAGCTCTTCGCATGAGGTGGCCAAAGTACTGGAGTTTCAGCTTTAGCATCAGTCTTTCCAAAGAACACCCAAGACTGATCTCCTTTAGAATAGACTGGTTGGAACTCCTTGCAGTCCACGGGACTCGCAAGAGTCTTCTCAAACACCACAGTTCAAAAGCATCAATTCTTCGGCACTCAGCTTTTTTCACAGTCCAACTCTCACATCCATACATGACTACTTGAAAAACCATAGCCTTGACTAGAGGGACCTTAGTCAGCAAAGGAATGTCTCTGCTTTTGAATATGCTGTCTAGGTTGGTCATAACTTTCCTTCCAAGGAGTAAGCGTCTCTTAATTTCATGGCTGTAGTCACAATCTGCAGTGCTTTTGGAGCCCAAAACAATACAGTGTGACACTGTTTCCATTGTTTCCCCATTTATTTCCCATGAAGTGATGAGGCCAGCTGCCATGATCTTCGTTTTCTGAATGTTGAGCTTTAAGCCAACTTTTTCACTCTCCTCTTTCACTTTAATCAAGAGGCTTTTGTTCCTCTTCACTTTCTGCCATAAGGGTTGTGTCATCTGCATATCTGAGGTTATTGAGATTTTTCCCAGCAATCTTGATTCCAGCTTGTGTTTCTTCCAGCCCAGCATTTCTCATGATGTACTCTGCATATAAGTTAAATAAGCAGGGTGACAATATACAGCCTTGACGTACTCCTTTTCCTATCTAGAACCAGTCTGTTGTTTCATGTCCAGTTCTAACTGTTGCTTGCTCACCTGCTAATAAGTTTCTCAAGAGGCAGGTTAGGTGGTCTTGTATTCCCATTTCTTTCAGAATTTTCCACAGTTTATTATGATCCACACAGTCAAAGGTTTTGGTTTAGTCAATAAAGCAGAAATAGATGTTTTTCTGGACATTAGAGAATATTGAATAGAATCGTCTATGCTATTCAGCAGGTTCTTATTATTTATCTATTTTATATATAGTAGTGTGTTTATTTCAATCCCAGTTTCCTACTTGATCCCTCCTCTCTTTCCCCTTGGTAACCATGTTTGTTGTCTACATGTATACACTTCAATAATGATAACTAATATTTTTGATCCAGAACACCCATGCATATATTCTGAGTAAGGTTCAGTTCAATTCAATCGCTCAGTCATGTCCGATCTTTGTGACCCCAAGAACCACTGAATAAGGTTAATAACAATAAATATTAATAAAGCATCATTCTATGTGCCTGCAAATGCATCTGGAATCTGGATCATAAACACCTTTCCTGATTATTTCTTTCCTTGAAAATTATTGTTCTTTTTTCCTGTAATTGGACTTGTGTTGAGAGAATAAAAATCTACAATGGTGCTGGGCACAAGTGATAAAGAAATGATTGGGATGTGGTTTCTATAAATAATTTAACATGTTCTAGGAAAAAGGAGCCTGATGGGCTGCCGTCTCTGGGGTCGCACAGAGTCAGACATGACTGAAGTGATTTAGCAGCAGCAGCAGCAGTGTGAGACAGTCATGCTAACAAATAAATGCCAAAAAGTTCCTCAGTCCCTGGTATTGATAGCAAGTATTTAGGAGGAAATAAGAAAACAGAGAGGTGGAAATCTTGATGGGGATGAAAAGGCTTTATAGAGGACACCCATTCACTGAACAAATATCCTGTTAACTTGGTCAGTATCATGCACTGTTTTAGCTACTAGCTGTGCATAGACAAAGGTGTATGTCTGTTTTAAGAGATTCATTGCTTGGTGGAAGAGTCAAAAAGTAACTTTAACTAAGTGCTGTGATAGGAGCAGACACAATGCTGTATGTGAAAGATGGACAGATAAATATTTAGGAAGCAGAATTTTCAAGACTCAGTATTAGCTAGAATGAAGGACATAGAGAAAAAAAGAGTTTAAGATGAGCATCTTTTCTGGTTTAGACGATTAGCAGAGTGGAAAGGGTGCTAAGTTACTGTTTGACTTAGTTGTATCCAACTTCTTTGTGATCATATAGACTGTAGCCCACCAGGTTCCTCTGTCCATGGGATTCTCCAGACAAGAACATTGGAGTGATTGCCATTTACTTCTCCAGGGGATCTTCCTGACCCAGGGATCAAACCCATGTCTCTTATGTCTCTTGCATTGGCAGGCAGGCTCTTTACCACTAGCGCCATATGAATAGCAGTGTCATTTAAAAGAAAAATATACAAGTAATTGGATCTAGGTTTAGAGCTCGGAAGAGAGATCAGGGCTTCTGATAAGGATTTTTCTAGTGTAACCATACAGATGTTTCCCCAAAGTCCCATATTTTCCCCTACTCCCTTTCTTTCACACTTAAGGCAGATATAAAGATATCAATTATTCCTACTGATCAGGAACATAGAATAAAAATCCTTAGTCTTAGCCCTCTAGATAACACTATGAAATTATTAAATTTGACAGATAAGATAAAACCAATTCTTCTTCCCTTTTCAAGGTAAAAGAATGATTTTAATAACTGTTGGGAAAATATAACTAGTGGAAATATCAGAGAACTTAAATCAAAATTTAAAGCATAGTAAAATTAGAGTTGTGAGGTAAGGAAGAAGTACTATAGATCAAAAATAAGTGAAAGCACAGAACTGACTCATATTATTATAATATGAATCATTATATACTGTAGTTAAAATCAAATCATGCAATCTTAGTATTATGAGAAAAAATATTAAGACAGGTGGTGTCAGTACTGTTTTTTGACTATAGTCTTTTAACAAGATTACATTCTACTTAAAAAACATGATGCCTTGTATATTGCAAACATTAAGAAGGTAATTTTTCTAGCAAAGAAGAATGCTTTTACTGAGCACCGTGTAAATAACACTGTGTTAGTTAAGGTTCTTCAGAGAAACTGAACTTGTGACATCTACATCTACATCCGTGCATGCTGTCACTTCAGTCATGTGCAAATCTTGTTGACCCTATTGACTGTAACCTGCCAGTCTCCTCTGTCCATGGGATTCTTCAGGCAAGAATATTGGAGTGTGTTGCCTTGCCCTCCTCCAGAGGGTCTTCTTGACCCAGGAATCAAACCCACTTCTCTTATGTCTCCTGAATTGGCAGGCAGGTTCTTTACCAATAGTATCACCTGAGAAGCCCCACCTACATCCATATCTGTGTCTATAACTATATGTACAATAAAAAGATCTGTTTCAAGTAATCAGGTGATTATGGAGAATGACAAAGGACAGGTCAGTAGATTGGAAACTTTCAGACAGGAGCTGATGCTGCAAACATGAGAAAGAATTTCTCTTCCTTCAAAACAAAAAACAAACAAAAAAGCAACTCGGTTTTTGCTTATTAAGCCTTTCAGCCAATTGGATGAAGCCCACTTACATTATCTAACCAGATACATGGACCAGATACATGGTCCAAGGCAAACCAAATATAGCTCCCAGATGAAATGAGGATTAATAAGCTCCTTCCCAATTGAACCCTTTCTTCTGCAGAGTTGGAAAAAGTCAGAGGTAACAACTGGTTTGCTTTTCCCAAGCCCCTCACCAAGTTCTACAGAGGGAAAATGGAAGAGTTGAGATGAGGCCATGTATGAACTCAGAAGCACAGACTTTTAAAGATTTTTTTTTTCTAATGGCTCACAGACATATTCTGATTTTTTTTCTATTCTGATAGCTGTTTCGTTAAATATACACACTGTTTTATTTCTTAAGTTGAAAAAATATTGCTAAAATTGAGCACAAGTCAGTACAAAGTGTTTCTATAAATGTACAACATTTGTCTGTGTTAAAGATTCTGAAATGTTTTAAGAAGAGTATGCCAAAGAAAGGTAGGAAACAGGAAGGGTAATAGAAAGAATGGAGAAGGCAATGCAGAAAGAAAAGCTATATGTTTCCGCTAGTTGAATTTGTTCAATTCTCTTTATAACTTCCAAAGCTACAATCAAAGAGAAAATGTTATGTGTTTTGGCATAGTGCTTAAGTTATTAAGAATAGGCGAAAACTGCTTTTCATCTTGTTAATTGAGAAATTTATTTTTTAAATAATTCTCTCTCAGGATTTCAAAAATATATGAAATAGTGTACATTAACTAAGTAGGATAAAAGGAATAGATTAGAACAGGTGATAAGAAGGAAGAAGACTAAAAGTGAAAACTGAGACAGTAATAATCATAAGAAACATTTTAATTACTCTATCATGTTGAATAATTGAATATCTTAGCACACTTGGCACATTTTATATCAACAAAAGTGATACATATTTCCATATTTCTAAGCATTCCATGAAACACCTTAAAGAAACATTCCTCTCTAGGGAAGTTTGGCCACCTACATATTTGATACAAACAACACAAAACCTCCAAACAAAAACTGCTGTGAAACTGACACTATTAGAAATTCCATATTTGACTTTAAAAACAGGATGAAGTATCCACCAGTTAATGTTTTTACATCATTTATGTAAGTTATTTTATAGTGTTTGAACCTATATAATAAACTATTCACAAATGGCAAACCACTATAGTACTCTTGCCTGGAAAATTCCATGGGTGGAGGAGGCTCCTGGTAGGCTGCATTCTATGGGGTGGCTAAAAGTCGGACGTGACTGAGCGACTTCACTTTCACTTTTCACTTTGATGCATTGGAGAAGGAAATGGCAACCCACTCCAGTGTTCTTGCCTGGAGAAGCCTGGTGGGCTGCCGTCTATGGGGTCACACAGAGTCGGACATGACTGAAGCGATTTAGAAGCAGCAGCACCAAAGTAATACTGAAATCTACCGAAAATAACTATATTTTAAATAAAGATTAGTTTGTAAAAATCAACTAGAAATTAAGTTTTCCCTGTAGTTTGTTATGGCTTTATAAAATTTTATAAAATACAGTTGCTTTAGTTGTTCTCAAAATCCTCAACAATTATTTATTACATCCCGCTTGATGTATGTTGTTGCTGCTGCTGCTGCTAAGTTGCTTCAGTCGTGTCCGACTCTGTGCGACCCCATAGAGACACCCCACCAGGCTTTGCCGTCCCTGGGATTCTCCAGGCAAGAACACTGGAGTGGGTTGCCATTTCCTTCTCCAATGCATGGAAGTGAAAAGTGAAAGTGAAGTCGCTTAGTCATGTCCGACCCTCAGTATCACTTTGAGGATGATGTAAAATTAACACTTTGACAATATTGAAGAGAGAATATTTGCATTTTGAATTAAAGAAATATACTTGAAGAAGTCTTGCAATTCAAAATTTATATCATTCAAAGCTTATTTTTCTCCAGAGGAATGAAATATATGAGCACACATGAATCAGTATTGTTTCTGTATGCGTATGGGAATGAAATACCCCAGAGCACATGAATCCACACTCTTTCTGTGCTGATAATGGTGTGGACCTTGCATCCATATTACCAGATTTTTTAAACATTTTTCCTGCTTACATATAGGTTTTAAAATTATTAGTATTTCTGCTGTAATGCTTTTTTTAAAATGTTGCATTACCTCAACATTTTGTAAAGTATCCAACTCCAAATTAACCTCAGAGTGTGGCACATTATTTACTTGAGCTTTTAAAAATTTTTGGCAGTATTTTGTCGTATCTAATGATTTTAGGAATAATTTTTATTAGTAACGCTAACAATAATAAATGCTTGGATAACATTAAGGAGGGATGTGAAGATATTTTAAATTGAAAAAATAGGCAAGAGTAAAATAACATCACAATTGGCATGAAAAATTACTCAAAAAAAAAAGAAAGAAAGAAAAAAACACGTCATTTAATAGAAAATTTGTAGTCAAGATACTGAAGTTGCTGTAGGTATGTGTTTCCCTGGAATAAGTAGATCTGCCACCTGGACATGGCTAAAACAAAATTCTTCTTTCATCAACTTTGAAGTTATGCATTTCTTGAATTTTTATAATTTGCATGTCTTATATTATTTCTTTAATTGTGCATTAAATGAAATTGTTAGGTGATTAGAATAAGAAGAAGGAGTCCAAAATAGCGGTGGCTAAAAGACAAAGACGCTGGAGGGATTGGGGGAAGGAGAAGGGGACGACAGAGGATGAGATGGCTGGATGGCATCACCGACTCGATGGACATGAGTTTGAGNTCTTGAGAGTCCCATGGACTGCAAGGAGATCCAACCAGTCCATTCTGAAGGAAATCAGCCCTGGGATTTCCTTAGAAGGAATGATGCTAAAGCTGAAACTCCAGTACTTTGGCCACCTCATGCGAAGAGTTGACTCATTGGAAAAGACTCTGATGCTGGGAGGGATTGGGGGCAGGAGGAGAAGGGGACGACAGAGGATGAGATGGCTGGATGGCATCACGGACTCGATGGACATGAGTTTGAGTGAACTCCAGGAGTTGGTGATGGACAGGGAGGCCTGGTGTGCTGCGATTCATGGGGTCGCAAAGAGTCAGACACGACTGAGCGACTGAACTGAACTGAACCCTCTTAACGATCATAGTGCCCCCTCAAAGAAGAAAAGGCGCGAGATTTCTCCATGTCTCCTCATGTGCTAATTTTTAAGCCCACTGACTCTTCTTATCCAAGCCCTCTTTGGTAGCCTGCTGTTGTGCAGCTGAGTGCGGGCTTCAGTGTCTGACGGCAGGGTCCACTTCCAGGTCCCTCACTAGCCTCGAGGGACCCACTCTGAGTGGCACACAGCCAGAACTTCGGAAGTTATCACAGGTACCTCCTGGGGGAAGGCCTCAGGCAAGAGGCTGCTAACTGGCCCTCCCTTTGCTTGAGAGAGTCAACCACCCTCATTCCTGTGCGCTCTCAGACGGCCCTGGTCCTCTGTGGCCAGCCGGGGCCTGAGCTGGTTCTCCCACCCCAAGTCCGGGGGAGGTATAGATGCGTGCCTGGTTTCAAAGATTCAACTGAGCCGGAGGGCTGAGGAGGAGCACCTGAGAGCAGGCTCCAGGCACTTTCCCTTGGATCCAAGGCTCTGGCTCAGGGCGGGCCTGCAGCCAACAGGCACTGGCTGGAATGAGTGCCCGGTGGCCTCACCCAGCCTTGCCCTGGGCTGCGATGAGAACCCCGGGTGGCTCCCAGTCAGGCTCCGAGCACTGCTGCTGCCTAGAACGTCCTCTTTTGCCCAGATTTTGTGCTTTCACTGCTGGCTCCCTAGCCGAGGGCTGGCCCTGCAGTCAGGCCTCATCTGCCACCCTCTACCCCACTTGATCCTACAGGGCTTTCCCACCTCTGCTAAGGTGCACAGACTGTCCTTTGCATCTGTCCCCTTAAATTTTCATTCGTTCTCCCAGCATCAGCAGGAAGGCTGAAAGATGTTTAACAGACCTCTCTGGCTAAGTGACAAATGACATAACCAGAACACAAATCATTTCAACTGCACCGAGTGACTTCAAGGCCCCAGTAAATATTAAAGACAGTAGAGCTGATGGGTTAAGAGGCACTTAATAAAGTGCCTCGGTTGAGTAAACGTTGAAAGTCTGAAACAATCTCATCTCTGGCGAAGTTATACAAGCAGTGAACTTCGGCTAAATGAACAAGACACGGTGGGACTGGGGCTGACTCACACACATTCAGAAACACGTGCTTATTCTTCTTCATCTGGATAAACTTGATTCTTTCTGTACTGCTGTTCCTAGAACAAAATAAAAATCCTTACAGCTACCAGTGTGCCCGCTTCATGTCTCACTCGTGGGATGGAAAGAATGAAGAACCGACTGCAGCAAAGTACTGGCAAACAAAGCCTTAAGTGAAGCAGCTGGCTTTACTGCGGGGGTGATGGGAATTTTTTGTTTTTAATTATGCAGCCAATACGGGTTCCCTGTAGAAAAACTGGAACATACATAAAAGGAGCTCCATTTCCAGGATGATGATGACATTCACAGCAGCAGCTATGGTAAATGTACTGCTGCCAGGTACCCTGGGCCCGCACCTTCTGATCTGTTCCCTCCCTCTTTCCCCAATCCTGAAATGGAGGCACGTTTGCCAAAAGAAGGAAAACGGGAGGGTTAAGAATACGAGAGTCTTATTTTGGGAGAGTGACTTCCTCAGGGTGGACATCTTGGTTTGATGACTTGGTAAGCAGGTAACTGGACCTTTCCACCTCTGTTTCCTCATCTGTAACGTGGGAATCACAAAAGTGCTAACCCCTGAGGACTGATGTGAGAATTAAATCTAAAACTGCACATAAAACATTTTAAGGGACTTCCCTGGCAGTCCAGTAGTTACGACTCCATGCTTCCAATGCAGGGTGTGCAATCAGGTTTGATCCCTGGTAGGGGAACTAAGATTCCACATGCAGTGCAGTGTGGCCCCCCCCCAAAAAAAAAAATATATATATATAAATGTATGTACATATGTATGTATTAAGTGTATGCATTTTTTACCTACAGCATAACACAGGGAACTCTGCTCAATGTTGAGTGGCAGCTGGGATGGGAGACAAGTCTGGGAAAGAATGGACACACGTATGTGTGTCACTGAGTCCCTTCACTGTCCACCTGAAACTATCGCAACACTGTTAATCAGCTATACTTCAATATAAAAGACAAAGTTAAAACCAACGAAAACATCGCAGCACAGTGCCTAGCTAAATAGTAAGCGTTTAGTGTTAACACTCCGCATTTTGACAGCTCATGAACTGGTTTGTCAAGAGTAAATTAAGCACCCAAGCTCACAACTTAACCAGTCTTAGTACTGGCCATTAACCTAACTGCCTCCAAGGCAGAGGAGTAGAGAGCTATTTCATAATTAACAGAGAATCTCCATAAATATGAAAGCAACAAGATATTCCCTGTCTTGTGTTTTAATTGGTATCAATGATCAACTTTTTGATCCTGAAGCAGTTGCGTAATTCACAGGACCCAGAAAAAAATCAACATGCAAGGCCCCTTCTTCAAAAGAAAATAGTAAGACTTTCCAGATGATGACAGCAGAGCTTTGAACCAAGCATCAGCCACTTCTGAGGACAGGGCCCTGTGCAACCGTCGAGCCTGCACACCCGTGAAGTCAGCCCCGTCTCCACCCCTTCAGTGGCCAAAGTTTCAGGATTGCAATTGGACTGTGAGGTCATGACAGTCCAACTTCCACAGTCAAGATGTTTTTTCTGAATACACTTCAACTATCTCTCCCCCAGAGAAAACAGAATCTTGTGACATGATCTACAGTTATAACAGATTACAAAGTCAAAACCAAATAATTAGCAAAGATGTGTATTCTTTCTTGACCTCCTTGACACTCGAAGGCACTAAGGATCAACGTATCCCAGGGCTACTTTGCTGCAAAATTAGAATTCGCTAATCACCTGTGTCCTTAATGTTTTTCAGGGTAAGAGGCACAGAGAACTTTCGATGAACATTTCTATCACAAGTTGCAGGAAAAAGAAATAATTCAACCATGCCACATTTTAGATTACAAACCAAGACTCTGTTCTTATCGACTGGGTTTTTCTATGAAGAAAGATGTGTCTCGTTTTAACTCTCTTCCTCACCTCCCATGAACAGAAAGCCTGCTGTTTTCTGAAAATGGTATTGAACACGTGTGTGGTTCAATGACGATGTTGAACCACTCTATCAGAAAGGATTTTAGTTTTGTGATTTTTCCTTGTACTTTATCTCAATATTTCACAAGAAGCTGTGAGGCTCCGACACTGAGAAGTACAGAGGCAAAACACAGCAGGCCTAAAAACAAAGATGGTCTGGTCATTTTAAAGTGTCTAAGGTGAGACTTAAAGCTGAGAACAAAACGATGGCGGGTTCCCTCTGAGCTCTGTCTAGTAAGAGAAAGGGAATTGAATCATCAGGTATACTGTGATGCCTAACTGTTGAGTCATTTACTCTGGGGGCATGATCTAATCAGGAACAAGGACTCTTATGACAAAAGTTTATTCTGTGTGGACAGAGAATTTAAAAGAAAACAGGGCAACTTTTGACTTCCAGTGGGTGCTCAACAGACTTAAAAGAAAGATGGCAGAGTACAAGAACACACGTAGGGCCTCCCTGGTGGCTCAGTGGTAAAGGATCCGCTTGCCGGTGCAGGAGACATGTGTTAGATCCCTAATCAGGGAATATCCCACATGCCACAAAGCAACTCAGCCTGGACTCCACAACTACTCAGCCCGTGCTCTACAGCCCAGGAGCTGCAAATACTGAGCCCACCTGAGCCGCAACTGCTGAAGCCCACTTGCCTAGAGCCAGTGCTCTGCAACAAGAGGAGCCACCGCAATGAGTAGGCCCCACTCACCACAACTACAAAAAAGCCCAGGCAGCAGTGAAGATCCAACGCAGCCAAAAAGAAAGAACACACTTAGCAGTAACTGTTCATCAGTGGCGGGGGAGGGGCGGGGGGTGCTGACCTTGCTCAATTTTTGCAAATCAGAAGAAAACCAATGCCCTCTTTCCTCTAGAATTTCTTGACAATTAGAGCATCAAATTTGAGCCATTCAAAAACCAGAACTTTAATACACTAGATAAAATGAAGTCAACCAGAACAATTACACGAGGTAATTACAAGTCTCTATCCTAACTGCTTGGTGCTTCCCTGGTGGCTCAGACTTAAAGAATCTGTTTGCAATGCAGGAGATTCAGGTTCGATCCCTGGGTTGGGAAGATCCCCTGGAGAAAGGAATGGCCACCCACTCCAGTGTTCTTGCCTGGAGAATTCCATGGACAGGAGTCTGGCAGGTTACAGTCCATGAGGTCGCAAAGAACTGGACACGACTGAGCAACTAACACACACATACACATCCTAACTGCTAAGACTGTTGGTTTGTAACTTGAGGGTACCAATACCTCCCAGAATCACTGTGCTGCTTTGAAGACAGGGTTTCTCAAGCAAGATGTTACTGACATTTTGGGAAAGACAAATCTTAACTGGGGAGGGGGATGTCTTACACGTGTGTGTCTTACAGGATACTGAGCAGCCTCTGTGGCCTCTACCCATTAGATTCCAATAACACTCCCCACGTGTAACAAACAAAAATGTCTCTATTAATTACCTGATGTGTGAGATGAGGGAGGAAATCACTTCCAACTGAGAACCATTGCTTACAAAGCTGGGAATAAATAAAAAAGGAATCAAAGCACTTTAGAATAGGAAGTGATTTTAAGGATGCTGTGCACCAGCGATTCTCAGACTTTGGTGTATATCAGCCTCCCTGGGGAGCTTTTCCTGGGCATCACCCCAGACCTATTGGTAACAGTCAAGTACAGAATTTGCCCACATGGGTATCAACACCCTCATTCTACAAAGAAGAGGACGTGGGCCAAGAGAGGGAAAATGCCTTGCCCAAGGTCACAGGGCAAGTCAGAACCTGGGCTCCAAACCCAACCAAGCCCTTCCTGACTAAAAGAATGGGTGGGGTGAGAGGTGTGTGTTGCTCACACATTTTGGAGAAAGGCAAGAATTGGTTAAGACGGTGCACGCTGGAGCCAGTTGGCCAGAGTTACAGTCTCGATTTGGTGTTTATTAGGTAAGCGACCTTGTGCAAGGGACATAATCTCTGCGCGCCTCAGTTTTCTTCTCTGTAAAACGAAAGGATAGTACTTACCTCCTAGGGCTGCTGGAAAGATTAAGAGGGAGAATGTATATAAAACCTTCGACACGCGGCCTGGCACACATTAATACTCAGTACACATCCTGCTGTTATTATTATTGTCCCTCGATTGCTGAGCGGAAGGGGACGGCGGTGCCTCGTCCCTTCCCCAGAGGGCTGGAGATGGGCTCAGGGAGGCGTTACGATCCCCGACTCCCCGGCTCCTCTGGCCGGGGTAAGACCCTCGCCTCGCCCCCTCACCTGGTCCCGCAGCTCCTTCTCCAGCTGCCGGTAGTCGTTGTTCCAGACCAGGAGGTGCAAGGGGAAGTCGCCGCTAGCGTCGCGGGGCGAGGACATGGCGAGGGAGGCCACAGCCGGGCCCTCACCGCCCGCTTGCCAAGCCTCAGCCCCCGGCGGGGGTCTCTGGCGCCCGCCCGCCGGCCGGCCGGCGAGCGAAGAGAACCAGGCGAGCGAGAGAGGGGGAGCGGGACGCGACCCGCTGGCCGAGCGGGACGGGTGCAGGGCACGCGCGGGAGGTCGGGGGTCGCGGGCCGGGTCGGGGACGGGGGTCGGCCGCGCCCACCCCGCGCCCCGCGGCGGTCCCGCCCGCGCTGACAGCTCGCGAAACGACTTCTGCGGGCAGAACTGCCCCAAACAGGGAAGTGCGGGGAGCGGACCAACGCGCTCCGCGGCGGCGGGGGGGAGGCGAGGCTAGCCACCCGGGCCGGGGTCCGCCCAACCTCACCCACCTCCAATCCCATACCGGGAATCAGAGCATCATACCGAAAACAGAAATAAACCTCTCTTGCTTAGTCTAGGATCTCGACCTGAAAAACTCGATCTAGCCTTTATCATCCCCGTTACTCCTGCCCCAGGTCCCTCATATGGTTCGGTCCACAACCGGGCCTCTTCCATCGGCTCTGCGGTCGGGGGGTGGGGGGTGGGGTTGACAACAGGCTCCTGGACCAAACCATTCTAGTTCCTGACTCTCTTGCAGCCTTTTTGGACCTGGGCAGATTCTGCCACGAATGGTCACGAGCCATTTTGGAAGTGGGCAACACCAACCAGTTTTCAAGTAGGCATCATAAACTCTTGGAGAAGTGGCGTTAAGTAGTTGCCCCATGAGAGGATGGTTCTAGCTCAGAGCTTCTCAACTTCAGCACATTTTGAACCACATAAATTTATTTGTTTTTGCTGTTCTGGTAACTCTAACTCTTTTATTTTTTTACTTTGGATTTATTTTTAGTTTTTATACCGTTTTTAAAAGTTGCTTTCCATTTACAGTTTTTACCAAATACTGGTTATATTCCTGGTATTGTATAATACATCCTTGAGTCTATGTTACACCCAGTGGTTTGTGCCTCCCACTCCCCAACACATATTACCCCTCTCTCCACTGGTTAGGACTAGTTTGTTCTGTGTATCGTGAATCTGCTTCATTTTTGTTATGTTTACAACTTTGTTGTCATTTTTAGATTCCACATGTAAGTGATATCCTACTGTATTTATCTTCCTCTATCTTATTTCACTTAGTATAACACCCTCAAAGTCCATCCTTGTTGCTGCAAATGGCGAATTTTCATTCTTTTTTTATGACTGAATAGAATACCATTGTAGAATGCTACATACTTAGGGAACGTACTGCAACATAAAGACTGTATAAGACAAGGCACCCCACTCCAGTACACTTGCCTGGAAAATCCCATGGACGGAGGAGCTTGGTAGGCTGCAGTCCATGGGGTCGCTGAGTCAGACACGACTGGGCGACTTTACTTTCACTTTTCACTATCCTGCATTGGAGAAGGAAATGGCAAGCCAGTGAACACTCCAGTGTTCTTGCCTGGAGAATCCCAGGGACGGGGGACCCTGGTGGGCTGCCGTCTCTGGGGTCACACAGAGTCGGACACGACTGAAGCGACTTAGCAGCAGCAGCAGCAGCAAGACAAACCCACAGCTAACATCATACCAAAGGGTGAAAAGCTGAAAGCATTTCCTCTAAGATCAGGAGCAAGGATGCCCACTTGCATCACTTTTATTCAACATAGTTTTGGAAGTCCTAGGCACAACAATCAGAAGAAAGAGAAATAAAAGGAATCCAAATTGGAAAGGAAGATAGGAACCACATAATACTTTATGTGGGGATGTTGGGCAGAATCCCCACTGTTCCTACCCACTAGATGTCAGTAACACTCCCGCCAAAATGTCTCCAAATGTCCCCTGGAGGAGAAAAATTCATACTCCCACCCCCCCACTTTGAGAAGCACTCTTCTGCCTCAACTCCAGGCTGGGTTATGATTCAAAGTTACCTAAGTTGCTCGTTTATTCCACATACGAGTGTCCTTTATTTTTCAATTTGGAGTTATGGCCAAAAGGACTAATAGATAACACTTACACTTGACCACAGTCAGCCAAACTTAAGTTCATTCTTTGGGTTTCAACCTGAGACAGTATAGTTCCTTGATTCAATGAAGAACCAAGTCAACTCACGGCTGCTCGACAGCCTGAGCTTTCTGCACAGCTGTCCTCAACTAGATCATATAGCCAGGCAAAGTTATTTGATGAATCCTGAAAGAATATTCTCTGCCTTCTCTGCTTGTGGACATCAGCTTTTCAGACGCCTGCAACAACAGCTGTTCAAGAATCCTGGCCTAATCTTTTCTCCACACATGTTGAGGCCAGAAGATTTGTGAGTTTGTGAAACAAAACAGGATGCAGGAGCA
>SJYV01006982.1:0-10020 GCA_006410875.1 Neotragus pygmaeus
TTTCCACTCTCCTCTTTCACTTTCATCAAGAAGCTCTTTAGTTCTTCACTTTCTGCCATAAAGGCGGTGTCATCTGCATATCTGAAGTTATTGATATTTCTCCCAGCAATCTTGATTTCAGCTTGCGCTTCCTCCAGCCCAGTGTTTCTCATGGAATATTTACTTTACATACTTATATTTGTTTCCCCAAATGTGAAGATTAAAATACTATACTGATATATAAAAGTTGTCATTTAAGTTTTTGTATTAAAAAGGAGTTTGTAATCTAAATTTTAGATATCACACTTCTGTGATTTAAAATGAAGAACTATGAGTAAAATTATCATTTAAATAATTTACAATGTATTTGTGGTTTCAAATGATGGAAACTTAGCTCCATAGTGAGGATCATTTACTCCCATCACTGGGAAGAGTGAGGATGTCACCGGACCCCAGAGATCAGTGAAAACATTGGCTTGATTCTGCTAGGACTCTAATTCTACTCTCAGCTTTGCACCCATCTTTGTATCAGTTTCACTTTGTTGTATTACTAAGGACATTAATATATATGGCAGGAAAAGTAATAATAAAGAGCTCTTGAGGTTCATAGCTCTTGGCTTCCACTACCATTAACTTTCTTAATTTCCAGTTAGGAAGAAGAAGAAAAAAAAAAATGACTCAAATAGTTTGCCTTTGGTCAGGAACTCTTTCCAGGACCAATTATCTGTGTTCAGATTATGTAAAAACATAATACATTTTCAGTTCTCAGTATAGCAATATAAATCTGAATGTGTAGAGGGTGATATTTAGAGAAAAGACAAAGATTCTAACTCAACTATATCAGAGATATTGTTTACATCTTATCTGAAGAACAATAAGCATTCTTCTCTGAAAACGTATCAATTCCATAGTATTGGTTAAGATAATATAAAAAACTGACCCAGACCAGGTTAAACAATTTATATAATAATACAGAGAAAACATATATGAAAAACCCAAAGGTATATTTGGTATAATCCAACAATTTAATAATGTTTCTAAGAGCTCAGTTACTTTATGTCCCTCTCCTCAGCCTCTGCAATACAGCTTGATTCAAAAGAGGGCTGTGCTTGTGATTACAAGATGGTTACTATAAGCTCATAGACACAAATACCTTCATATCAGTATTCCCACTAAAAGTTCTCTTATTCATTCTTTTTACAACAGCTTAGACTCATGCCTACTCTGAAAATGTTATACTTGGCCAGGACACTGGAATGCTCTAACTGGTGTATCCTCTCCTTCTGGAGTTTGGAATGGAATCAAATGGATAACTAATATAAGTTGGATGCAACTGGAAATCTATAAGTGGAGGAATGCTTGCTGGGAATGCAACCTAGACTATCAGTCACACATCCATCTCTTTATTGTCATCTTTTAATTATTCTATTGCTATTTTATTCTATTTGACTTGAATATAACAAAATTTAACTGAAGTCATAATTGTTAAGGCTTAAATTCTCACTCCTTCACCTTTACTGTAGGAAACCAAACTCCTTCAACATAGCAAAGCAAACCATAATGAAATGCTGGTTGATCAAATGTTTGATATTTCAGATGGTAAAGCGTCTGCCTGCAATGCAGGAGACCTGGGTTCGATTCCTGGGTTGGGAAGATCCCCTGGAGAAGGAAATGGCAATCCACTCCAGCACTCTTGCCTGGAAAATCCCATGGATGGAGGAGCCTGATAGGCTATAGTCCATGGGGTCGCAAAGAGTCGGACACGACTGAGTGACTTCACTCACTCACTCAAGGTTAAATTAAAATTCACATTTTATACTTGAGACTAAATTATTCCTGTTCTCTCTTTCTCATTCTTAAATCTTTGGTGAGACATCTTTGGGTATGCCTGAGAAAGAATGAGAGAAATAGGACCAGGTCAATAGAGAATGTCAATTCAGTTTACATATCTCACTAGAAGTATGAGGAGAGCCAGTCTGCCTTACGTGGCAGCAGGAAGTATAAAAGCGGTCAGAAAAAAAGAGAAAGTGCCCCAAATAAGTTCTGATTCACAGCATGGTGACCTATCCATTTATGCTGATTAGCAATCAACCAAACAGGTTATCCTTTCTCTCGTGTGGAAGAATTCCAAAACGAATGTGGAGAGAAGCAAAATATCTCGTCTCATTACTTCCTTGCATGAAAAGAAAGGGTAGAAAATTCCTATGTTTAATATTTTGGTGAGGAGAGAGACAATATTTGTATAAACTCTAATTGTTTCCACACTACTTTGAGTAACAAATCTCAGATAGGAGTTCACAGTTCTGTACGTATGTATTTTTATCTATCTATCTGTGTGTGTGTGTGTGTGTGTGTGTGTGTGTGTAGAGAGAGAGAGAGAGAGTTGCCCCTTGATTGTGAGTTCTGCATTAATGGATAAGGAAGGCCAATTGTACTCTGCTACTTTATATTAGGTACTAACATCCAAGGGGATCCGGAAACCAGTACCCAAGGATAAAATGGGATGACTGCCTACATTTCTTTTATCATCTACAAGTGTTACATATCTGTATTTACCTTTAACATATTTATTCAATGACTGATTTAGAACATGAGAAGTAGAAGAGAGAAAGAAAAGACCAGTGATTGAGCTGGCTGAAATTGGACCTTTGGTGGAATTAGAGTAGGTAAAAGGGAAACAGGCAGAAACAAATGTGCCAAACAGTTTATTTACTGTATTGATTATATGATGATGAACACTGTGTACATTTTCATTACTACAGTTATTCCTAAGGCTTGGGAGCTTATTGATCTATTTGAGACTGAAAACCTTAGCTAACAGACTTTAAGTTACTAAGTTACTTTGCCTTTTTTTTTTTTTTTTTTGGTCTTTCTTAGAAGTAATCCATCAATAAGACCCATTTATATGTGCAATGGGATTATGGTCCTTGGTAAGGAAATAAACAGAGAATAAAACTTGGACCAAGCCCTGGAAATATAACACAGCGCTTTTTCACTCCTTCTGCCATTATTCAGCATTGATTGATTGATTGTACATACTAAGTCACTTCAGTAGTGCCTAACTCTGCGAACCTAAGGACTGTAGCCCACCAAGCTTCTCTGTCTATGGTATTCTCCAAGCAATAATTATTATTCCCTCCTCCAAGAGGTCTTCCCAAACCAGGGATCAAACCCTGGACTCTTATGTCTCTCACATTGGCAGGTGGATTCTTCACCTCTAGCACCATCTGGGAAGCCCAGCTGATTGATTAAGAGACATCAATCATCATCAGAGGCCAGGAGTCTAGTCTCTCAGACCAGTAAGCAATTGTATAAGTAGTGATCCCTGAAGATTTTATAAACGGATATTTATTTTTCACTGTCTCCCCTAATGAAATTTCCTGATCTTACTACATACTGCATTATTTCATCTTAAAAATCTCTAGTAGAAATGAGGACTCTCTGTCATAAGTCACCAGGATGTGCAGGACACACAGGGCACACAGGACTATACAGTGGCCTTCCTAGGTTTTGTCACTTGCCAGGATTAATGTTACAGCCAAAAATATTAAAAGGGAAGACTCACAGGAGAGTTTGGCTCTTTAAATATAGAAAGTCAGGTTAAGCATGGAGGGCTAGGCAATAGGTGGTTTGAACTGCAGTATGTCAAGCTTAAAAGGGAATAGAAGTTCTTCAGCAGGTGTTGGAATAATGCAAGACCAGTTCCCAAACAGCACTGATGGACCTCTTTTTTGTCCCCTCACCTGACCATGCCACTGTCTGGATTCCAAGTGAAACTCCTCTGACTAAGAACAATATTTCTCTCCCTCTCACTGTTTAGTTAGGAATTACTTCACTGGCCTGTTCAATCTGTTTCTAACTTTGTTCTTAGAGGTCATCCTTGTCACATCTATTCAAGAAGCTTGAAGCTTCATAGTCCAGATGATTTTTTCTCAAGAAATTGATGCACATGACTTGGCTTAGGTTTCATGTGTTTGAATGTAAAGTCCACCACATATAGAGCGAGTTGACATCAAAACAATTTAAGAGGAAAATGACAATTTATTTTATAGGGAAAGGAATATCAGCAATCCCTGAGTTAATTGTTTATTTTATATCTGTAAAGAAAAAATATGATTTTTCTATTTGACTTTTGACAAAATTCCACATTTGTCACTGAGTTAAGCAAATTAAAGGACCTCCTGCCTAAATTTTCTATTCCTTTATTTTGTTTCATTGATAGCTATGTTAGTGAACTATAGTACTGTAATGATTTTAATTACCATGTGCATTCTGAGAATAAGAATATTATTATTTGAACATCACAGTAAGTTTAGTTACTTTTCTATTAAGAAGAGTGTGTCAATTCAGATGCATGAAGTTAGGTTTGGAGTGTTATTAAATATTGATAGTCATATAGATGATTAATTTTAAAATGGAATTGGAAATGAATTCAGGCATTGAAGTTAATATTTTCTACCATCCCTCTGATCACTACTTAAGTTTGTTAACAGATGATGGTATTGGATACATATATGATTTCATAATAGCATTGTGTTCTTTTATCTTGAGTTGGCTGTGTTAGAATGTTGTCAAATGTTAAGCCAAAATATTTTCACATTTGGAGCTCATTTGTAAAATTTCGTATCTAACTAATTAGTTTTGAAGTATATTACACTGATGCTGCCAATGAATCACATATCTTAGCACTCGTGATCTATTTATCTCCTCCCCTTGAAGTTAGACTAGGTCTATGCATTGTTTGAACTCTTAGAATATAGGGAAAGCAACTGTCCAGGTTCTGCTTAAGAGAAAGAAGGCCTGAAGCATATATTTTTGCCCTCAGATACCTTACTGGAGATACAAAATGAAGAGAGATTTCATGAGAAAATTAAGTTCTAGGGCTACAATGAAAAGAGGAGGAAGCTCAGCCATCTAAGAGACTCAGTAGAGCTCAGCCCCTAATAGACTTATTAGCTGAATGCAGCCTCACAAAAAAATGACTGTCAAGGATATTTGAAGAAATAAAGTTCACATAAAATGACTATCATTTGAAAGTCATAGTTTTTTATGGGGAATTAGTGTTCAGCCATAAATAATTAGAACATACAGAAATGAAAAAAAACTAAAGATGGCACTAGTTGTAAAGTACCCACCTGCTAATGCAGGAGACCTAGGAGTCATGAATTCAATCCCTGGGTCAGGAAGATCCCTTGAGTAGAAAATGGCAACCCACTCTAGTATTCTTGCCTTGAGAATCCCATGGACAGAGGAGCCTGGGGGGCTAGAGTCCATAAGGTTGCAAAGAGTCAGACATGACCTAAGAGACTTGGCACAATTAATCTCCCACTCCTACCTCTACACTTATCCTCATCTGCTTAGTATATGGTATATGAATTTAGACTTTTGAGGTTTGATTTAGGCAACTGGAGAATCTGGTGTTCATCCACTTTGAGAATAAAATAATGAGATCTATCAGTTGGACAAAACAGGATCAGGAGTCTCACTGAATAAATTTGTATATTACATATGGACTGTGTTTCTCAAATAAGATCCCCTCTAACAGGCCTCCTCCACATTTATGAATTAGTTACTATGTTAGCTTAAGAAAGGAAAAAACAGACAGGATATTATAAATGTTTAGATTTCAAACTTCTTGTTTCTCTCTATATATAATCCTCTCTTCACCCTCAAGCTGTCCCCTCATTCCTTTCATGCTCTCTCTCTCTCTGAGTTTATCTTGAAAGTGATATTTTATATAATTTCCTAAAATTATGTCTGCCAGTTGTCTTAGTTTTAATTGGTTTACCTCAGGTCCGCACAGGGTCACTAATTCTCTCTCTCTGTGTTTCAATGTAACATAAGACACAATGATTTGCATATGGCAGTGATTTCATGATACGCTCTTTGGCTGTATACTGAGTACAACATGTTGAGTGTATTTTTGTCTAAAAAAAATGAGGCTAATTTCACCATTTTAATTAAAAAATGAGTAGGTTTTGCTGAGACTATTGAAGGTTCTCACTAAATTAACTAGCATAAAAAACACTGGTTCTCATTATATTGACCTTAAAGCTAACTTTTTATAAGACTAATATTATTAATGTGATGCATATGATGAAAGCTCACCATATTAAATATAAAATGTATCAAATTAAAAATCAAATAATGATTCAGTGTTTTTTAAAAAAATTGGTATATGAAAATCACCTGTTTAGTATAAGAAACTAATTCATGAAAATGCATAGCACTAAGTCATACCTCTAATTTTTAATGAATAACCTGTATAGAATTTCACTGAAACATATTTCAAAGCTATTTATGGTAAGTTAGTAAGTGAATTAGTAAGGATAATTAAAATATGACATGAATAAATGATATTTTCTTTCTGATTAGAAGTCTAGTGGTACTTGCTTAGTAATAAATCTGGTTGTTATAACGTGTTGTTAGACATATACTTATGAATTTATTTGCAGCCTCTACATTTTTGGCTTCAGTGTTCTGTTTTCACTGCAACATGAAAGTTGACTTGAGTTTGTTATCATTTCAATTGCTATTTTTTCTGTTTTAATACAAATTATTGTTACATTACCTTTATATAATACAATTACCTTGTGTGGCTTTTTTGCTTATTCCTACTGTGTATAAAGCTGCATACTTTCAGGAACAGCATTTTTAAACTATATACTTTATTAACTAGATTTTTACCATACTATTAAAGTTTATATATATATATATGTATATATATATATATATATACATGTGTATATATATATATTGTTTAAAATTTTTGAACAGCAAGATATCACCAGTGATATAATACCTATGAATTTGTGGTGTCTCTAAAAGTTGTAATATAATGTCAAAAAACAGTACTAAAATTATTTGGCTACTGTTTTCATTCATGAGAGGCTCATTTAGTAATATAAGATCATATGCTAAGTTTATATCCATTTTGTTGTTGTCAATAGCTGTCATGTCCGATTCTTTGAGACCCCATGGACAGCAGCATGCCAGACTACCCTATCCTTCACTATGTCCCAGATTTTGCTCAAAACCATGTCCATTGAGTTAGTGATGACATCAAACCATCTATTCTCTATGGCCCCTTATTAAATATTTATTTAATAATTTATTTATTTTGGTAAAAATGTTACACTTATATTTACACTGTTATGAAATTATTTTATCATGATATGGAAGATGTTTAAAGTTGTAGTACCCTGAAAGTAAATAGCACCCTAAATTTAGGCAGTTGTAGGGTTCACTAAAGGCTTATTTAGAGAAACCACAGGATATAGTACAGGACAAGTTCTAGCAGTAGTGGAATTATTTACAATGACTTAGGACATGGGCTAGTATGGTTATCAGAATCCAGAGAGGACAATTGTATGGAAATGGCCTCCTCCCAGGAGCAGAGGCTTAATAGAACAAATCAGTAGGGAAAAACTTAGGAGAATGAAGTGACAGGTTCGTATATGGAAATATTCAGAAACAGGATATCTGAGGCAAAGAGTTTTTTAGATTCTTCCATCTTCCTCTAAATGCATGGGGAAGTGTGCTAAGCTGTGGGAGTTATCCTATGGCTTATGTTCTAATATTTAAATTTAGGAGAGGGGATTTTGCCAAGTATAGGCAGTAAGTGAGAGAAAAAATATTTTTGAGAATATTCAGTGTCAGTCTGGGAAAACCAAGGTCAGTTGATAAGTCAAAAGAACTCAAGAAGACAAAAGTGTCATGACCAACTTCAAGAACAGTAGAAAATACAAGTCAGAAGTAAGGAAAAAGAACTGAATATGAGAGTATGTTTTTTGTAACTTGAGGAGGTTCTGTATGAATTTATATTGATTGCAGCTACTTCATCAATAATATATGTCAATGGACCTGACTTGTTCAAGGTACACAATCAAGGAGGAAAACATTTGAAGGAAAGTTTTGATTTAGAAAAAATAAATGAGGCATGTGTGGAGAAGAATAAATCACATTTCCCAAACTTACACATTTATGATGAGCTAAACTTGACCATAAAGAAGTCTGAGCACTGAAAAAATGATGCTCAAACTACTGTGCTGGAGAAGACTCTTGAGAGTCCCTTGGACAGCAAGAAGATCAAAGCAGTCAATCCTAAAGGAAGTCAACCCTGAATATTCATTGAAATGACTGATGATGAAGCTAAAACTTCAATATTTTGGACACCTAATGCGAGGAATGGACTCATTGGAAAAAAACCCTGATGTTGGAAAAGATTGAAGGCAGAAGGAGAAAGGGATGACAGAGGATGAGATGGTTGGATGGAATGATCAACTCAATGGATATAAGTTTGAGTAAACTCGGAGAGATGATGAAGGACAGGGAGCCTGGCAATTATAGTCCATAGGGTCACAAAGATTCAGACACCATTTAGCAACTGAACAACAAACTTGAAAGAAGGGTTTCCCTGGTGGCTCAGTGGTAAAGAATCTGTCAATTCAGGAGATGTGGGTTCAACCCCTGGGCCAGAAAGAACCCCTGGAGAAGGAAATGGCAACCCACTCCAGTGTTCTTGCCTGGGAGACTGCATGGACAAAGGAGCCTGGTGGTCTACAGTTCATGAGGTCACAACAGCATTGGACACAACTTAGTGACTAAACAACAACAAACAACAGAAACACGTGAAATATACTATATATTAATAAAACTCAGAAAATAACAAAACATACATTTTTTTTAAGTAAGAGCAAAACCAAATATTAAAAGAGCAAAACCAAAATACTAATTGCCTATTTAATTGTCTCTTTTTTGTCTCTTTTGTGAGAGAATCTCAAAATACAAGTGGTTTCTATAACATTGGTCACATGTTTGATAAATGATTTAAATAGATCAAATGACAAAGTGTTGACTCAGTTAAATATGACATCCACAAAAGTGATAGAGAATGATAATGCCAACATAGTTATTTTTCATTTACCAGCAGAATGAAGAAAACTGTTTTTGACACTGTATATACCAGTAAACAGAGCAGTGAACCATGTGCAATAGCATAATGATGCTTTACATTTCATAGTATCTTTCAAATGAATTTTCCATGGGAGCGTCATTAGCTCTAATTTATAGATGAGAGAGTCCTGTACACAACTGCCAGACTGAGCAGATAGATTTTGAGTGGGCCTGAATAGTGAATGCTTCAGTGATTTTGAAGCATAAATTCCTTACAAGTCTATAGCTTGTCTTCGAACTTGTCTTAGGCTCACTTTCTTATTCTTGGTATTTTTCTCATTATTTACGTACTTGAAGGGGCCATGAAACTGTTCTGGATCCCTCAGCATCTGCATTGGAGTGACTCAAAAATAGAGGAGAGTTATTTTTCCTTCTATAATTTTACTGATTAGTATTAACACCTGATATTATCATGTGTAATCATCTTTAATTCTTTTTGGTCTTAGAGGTTGAATATGAAGTTTTTTAAAATCAAAGTAAATTATGATTATTATAATCATAGATTATAATGATCTAAAAGCCTTTAAAATGATTGTGCTATTTGAACAGTAGAATATCTGATATGGAGAAAGCTCTAGTGGTCTGATTAGAAGATCAAACCAACCACTATAGATCCTTAAGCCAAAGCCTAGCCCAGAGCAAGACCCCATCTTTCTTTAATCATATGAAGGCTGACAGAAGTGAGGAAGCTGAAGAAGGGAAGTTTGAAACTAGCAGAGGTTATTTCATGAGGTTTAAGGCATCTCCATACTACCAAAGTGCAAGCTGAAGTAGCAAGTGCTGATGTAAAAGTTGCAGCAAATTATCCAGAAGATCTTACTAAGATAGTAACAAAGGTAGCTACACTAAATAAAGTGTTTCAATGTAAATAAAACAATCTTTTATTGGAAGAAGATGCCATATGGGAATATCATAACTAGAGAGGAGAAGTCAGTGACTGATCTCAAATCTTCAAAAGTTAAGCTGTTTGAGGGGGAGGTGGGAGAGGGGTTTGGGATTGGGAACATGTGTACACCCATGGTGGATTCATGTTGATGCATGGCAAAACTAATACAATATTGTAAAGTAAAATAATAATAATAATAA
>SJYV01006983.1:0-49411 GCA_006410875.1 Neotragus pygmaeus
TGCCTCTTGGGGGGAGCTGAGGGACCCCGTGCCTCTGAAGGGAACTGAGGGACCCCGTGCCTCTGGGGGGAATTCAGGGACCCCGTGCCTCTTGGGGGGAGCTGAGGGACCCTGTGCCTCTGGGGGGAGCTGAGGGACCCCGTGCCTCTGAAGGGAACTGAGGGACCCCGTGCCTCTTGGGGGGAGCTGAGGGACCCCGTGCCTCTGAAGGGAACTGAGGGACCTCATGCCTCTGGGGGGAGCTCAGGGACCCCAAGCCCCTGGGGGGAGCTGAGGGACCCCATGCCCCTAGGGAGAGCTCAGGGACCCTGTGCCTCTGAGGGGAACTCAGGGACTCCATGCCTCTGAGCAGAACTGAGGGGCTGTATTCTTCTGAGGGGAACTGAGGGGCTGTGTGCCTCTGAGCAGAACTGAGGGGCTGTGTGAGGGATGTGATGGAAACTCGGTTGAACTTGGTATCTTTTCTCCGTCTAAAGCAGCAGGCACTCCAGCAGGGTGACTTAGTGAGTGGCCATCTGGATTGTCACCATTAGCATGGACTGCATACCCATGAGGTCTCAGCGAGCATCTCTCCATAAGCCAGGCTGGCCCGTGGTCCCCAGCCCCACCCCTGGGAAAACTGACAAGATGCCCCCCAAAAGCGGAAGTCCATTTCTCCCCAGGGAGACCATTTTTCATCAGAGAGTTCTGCCCTCAATGCCAAGTAGATTGCAGGCAGGGGCAACTGAGGTAGTAGCAAAGATTCTGAAGACAATCAGAGGGATAAGTTGGAAATTCAGCTTGATTTCCCCTGGCAAGGTTCAGGTTTTATAACCCCATTTCAAGTTCAGAATGAGAAGAAATGGCTCTCACTCGAGCTCACATGTGCAAGCTTCACTGCAGTGTTATCAGAGTGACGTTTTGAGAAGAGAGTCCAGACTCCTCCTCAGAGTGCTGGGGCAAAATGTCAGCAATTACAGGCACTGGTCCAGAACGTGCTGCCGAGCCCTTGGTCTCAGAGTTTCGGAGACTCATGTACTAAGTCTTCTCAGACACAGAGAGGCAGGTGGCGAGCCCTTTCTTTGCTTCCCTCTCTGCTTTTCCTTGGCGACAGGCGATGGGCGTGGGGACGCTTGTAAAGATGACTTCGACAATGACAGTGTCCCTGATATTCACGACGTGTGTCCTGAGAACAGCGCCGTCAGCGAGACGGACTTCCGGAACTTCCAGATGGTCCCCTTGGACCCCAAGGGGACCACTCAGATTGACCCCAACTGGGTCATCCGCCATCAAGGCAAAGAGCTGGTGCAGACCGCCAACTCCGACCCTGGCATCGCTGTTGGTGAGCCTCCTCGTGCGCGCCACGGGGCACGCAAGCGCGCCCTTTGAGGCCGAGGGGGCGGAGCAGTGGGTCTCTCCGGTAGCTCCCACCCTCCCTTGGTTTGCAAACCATCCTCCTAAGTATCTGTGATGGAAGAGCTTGGGGAAGGGCATCTTTGCCTCTCCAGTCTCTGAGGTCTCATATTCAGCAGGCCGTTTTATCTTACGGATTCTGAGTTTATTACCTAAGGCAGTGAAGCCGTCCCGTAACTTTAGAAAGATTCGGTTCCCTCCGTGCCCTAATCGCCCAGGAACAGGGCTCCAGTTGGACGGAAGGGAAGAGCCCTCTCCGCCTGTGTCCAGGGGTCCCCGGGCCTCCAGGACTCTCCCAGAAGGCTGTTTCTGACGACAGACGTTCCCTGCGGCCTCCAGGTTTCGACGAGTTCGGGTCTGTCGACTTCAGCGGCACGTTCTACGTCAACACGGACCGCGACGATGACTATGCGGGCTTCGTCTTTGGCTACCAGTCCAGCAGCCGCTTCTATGTGGTGATGTGGAAGCAGGTGACGCAGACCTACTGGGAAGACCAGCCCACCCGGGCCTACGGCTACTCGGGGGTGTCCCTCAAGGTGGTGAACTCCACCACGGGGACGGGCGAGCACCTGAGGAACGCCCTGTGGCACACGGGCAACACGGAGGGACAGGTGAGCGCGGGCGCCTCCCGCGGGCGCCGTCGGGAGAGCACTCCCGGCCCCTCGCAAATACCCCCAGCTCTGTTCACGCTCACATTACCTCAGCCACTCAGGGTGAGTCGCTCAGTCCTGTCCGACCCTTTGCGACCCCAGGGACTGTAGCCCACCAGGCCCCTCTGTCCATGGGATTCTCCAGGCAAGAATACGAGAGTGGGTGTCACTCCTTTCTCCAGAGGATCTTTCTGAGCCAAGGCTCGAACCCGAGTCCCCTGCATTGCAGGCAGACGCTTTACCATCTGAGCCACCTGGGAAGCTCAGATAATTTCAATACTCTTGCCTATTAAAGATGCCGTGCCTGGTGCTTTCATAAACACGAATGGCGACCCTCTTGGCACATGAAGCACAGGTCTGTGTCCTATAGACATGGAGCGAAAAGGGCTCCGAAGGTCTCGGTCCTGTGTTCGGAAAGCAGAGACCCAGGGCTCAGCCGGGCGGCTCCTCCCACTGAACGGCGCGGCCCCCGTCGGTGGGCTTTGCTCGCGTTAAGGTTCACGCTGTGGGATTCGTCACAGGGAGACCTGGCCACCCGCGCGCGGGGGTTTCTCGTCACAGGGATGTTCTGTCTCCCTTGTGGTGCTTACGTAAAGCCGCAGTGAAGGCTCAGGGAGCCAGTTGTTCTCAGAGTGATGCTCTCCCTCAGGTTCGCACTCTATGGCACGACCCCAAAAATATCGGCTGGAAGGACTACACTGCCTACCGGTGGCATCTGACCCACAGGCCTAAGACGGGCTACATAAGGTAGGGGAGGGAGCTCGCTGCCCGCTGCGCCAGCAGTTGCCGTCTCAGAAGCGGCTCCGCTGCACGGCGTCCCCAGTTGACTCAGCTGACGTGGCCCTCTGCCCTGTGTGCTGCTCCCTGGATTTCCCACTTGAAATGCTTCTCTTTTCTGTCCAGCATCTTCTGCACATCACTTTAAAAAAGAAAGAAAGAAAGAAAGAAAAAAGCCAAAACAAAGCTATTGAAGAGGAGATCAAACTTGTAGTAAGCCAGAAGGTGGTAATCATCTCCCTTACAGGAGGGAAAGTTCAGCTGAAGCGCTGCGTCTTTGTGGATTAGCACGTGATTCCTTTGCACAGGTTCCTGCTTATTTCTGATTTGTGAACAACTGAGTCCAAGACTCATCCCGAACAAAACTTTGACAAAGCAGCCCAACAGAATTTCGTCCTCTCGACGTGGCAGCAGTTTTAGTCAGTTTTGATTAAAGCGCAATGACTTGAATTGAAACTCTTTGCAGTTAGACTTAGTGCACAGGCCAGTCTGATGCTCCACCAGGAGTGTGTGTGTCCTCTGTGACAACAGACAGATCTGAGAAGGGGAGGTGCAGGTTGGCTGCAGGGACTGCTTCCAGGGAGAGTCCCTGTTTCTCCACTCGTGGGCCCCTCCCTATCAGGGAGCTTCAGAGCCTCTGTGCTCGTGGGGTGGAGCCTGTGCTTACATGTCAGGCAGCGCACGGTTCTTGAAGAAGCAGGTGAGCACAAGGCTTTAGTGCAGTGTGAAGGCCAGAAGCCTGCTGCCAGGGCGAGGGTTAGAGTCAGGGTTAGGGTTAGCGTTAAGGTCAAGTTAGGGTCAGGGTCATGGCTAGCATTAGAGCTAAGGTCAGGGTAGGGTCGGAGTTGAGGTCAGGGTTAGGCTGAGGGAAGGGCCTCCTGACTCCACTACAGGATTCTTGGCTCTTAAAGGCAGCTTTAAGAGAGCTTGGGAGCTTGGCGGGTGATCGTCAGTGAGTCATGGGGAGGAAGGTTGGTCTGGGTGTTGCTGTTGCTCTTGGCGAGCCTTGTGAGGAGAAAGCTGACCTCCTGCCCCCTGGTGACTATGTCTCACAGTTTTGACTTTCTCTTTCCGTCTCCTTGTTTTGTTTCCAGAGTCTTAGTACATGAAGGAAAGCAAGTCATGGCGGACTCAGGACCCATCTATGACCAAACCTACGCTGGTGGGCGGCTGGGCCTGTTTGTCTTCTCTCAAGAGATGGTCTACTTCTCGGACCTCAAATATGAATGCAGAGGTGAGTGTGAGAACAAAGGTCACTGGGCCCCGTGTGGCACCGAGAAAGGGGAAGGAATGCGCACTTTGCTCTTCATTTGACAAAAGCTGCACATCAGGGAAATACACTGGTGGCCCACCGGCAGATGTTTGGTTTGGTCAGCTTGAACTGACTTTGTCAGTCTGTTTGTTTTGAATTCTGTATGCATGGCTTCAGTGGGACAAACGCTTTTGTTATTCACAGGCTTTACCTGCCCCCTGTACTCTACCCCATAGCTTCCTGCACCGTCTACACCTTCTGGGCCCCTTTGGCACTTTAGATTGCAGCCCCTGATAGAGAGAAAGGAAGGAAGGAAAGAAGAAGAAAAGGAAAGGTCGAGAGAAAGAAGTAAAGAAAGGGCGAGAAAGGAAGGAAGGAAGAGGCAGAGATGGAGAGAGGGAAGGAGGGACAACGGAAGGAAGGAAGGAGCGGGGAGGTGGAGGGAGGGGTCTCTCTGGCTGTCTCTCTAGGAGTATATTCAAGTCCACCTATGATAGAGCTGGAAGGGAACTTGGCTTCTATGTGGTCTAAACCTGTGCTTTCATGTAGATATGAATGTATCTTCTATAATGGAGGTAAGACTCAGAGATGCTTCTCAAAAATCACACAGCAAGAGTGTTGATATGTCTTCTTGATTCTGGTGGAGTGTTCCCTTCCTTACGTTAGGTTTCACTTGAGACATTTCACATTTCCTTCCATGTGTCCATCCATCCACCCATCATTACATCTGTGGTTCTATCCATCCATCCATCCATCCATCCATTTATCCATTCACCCATCCATCCATTCATCCATCCATCCACCCATTCATCCATCCATTTATCCATCCATCCACCCATTGATCCATCCATCCACCCATTCATCCATCCATTTATCTATCCATCCATCATCCATCCATTCATCCATCCATCCATCCACCCATTCATCCATCCATTTATCCATCCATCCATCCATTGATCCATCCATCCACCCATTCATCCATCCATCCATCCATCCATCCACCCATCATCGCATCTATGCTTCTGTCCATCCATCCATCCACCCATCCACCCATCCCCATCCATTCCCATCCATCCATTCATCCATCTTTCCATCCATTCATTCAATCATTCATGCATCCATGGATATTGTGGATGTCTTCTTTAAAAAATAGAAATAATGATATTTTAGGTTATAGTTAAACAAATAAAACAGAACAAAACTCACAGTCCAGTCTCCAAATTCTGTCACTGTGTTTTGCAGATGTCTAAGCAAGAGTTGCTGTGTTTCCAGCAAAGTACTGTAGATGCTCTTACCCAGACACCTCAGTCCATCCCAGTGCTTCCAGCTACTCTCTCTAGCAGACCTCCTGTCCTTGACCCTAACCTGAGTGGTTTTTCACCTGCTGTCCTCCACCCAAGCCCAAGTGCCTTCAGAGGATAAATAATAATGGAATGGAAAGATGAACATCCAACCCACTACAGGAAAAGCAGTTTGATGATCCATGAGACTTTATGTGGAGTGAAAATTGAGCATGATATTGCATTGTTTTTCTTTTCTTGTGTGTTTAAAAAGAATGACGTTTACATATGAAATGTAAGTACTTTTTGTATTTATGTGTATATGGAGTTGAAGGGAATATTGTGTATAAACCATTATGATAAATTAAGCAGGAAAAATATTGCCACACTACTTCCAGTGCTTTAAGTTGGGTGTGAGAGCACCCAAATATTGCTAGGTAAATTATAAAGAAGGGTCGACTCAAGTTTGAAGTAATTCCATCATCAGAAAGAGGTCAGGAGACAGCAGTCACATATGTGGGATGTCAGGTAACAAACTAGAACATCAGAAATACCCATGGGAATAAGTGAATACCTCCTCCCCGACTCTCTTGTCCCACAGTGGAAGCCCTCAGAGATGTAGTCTCATCAAAGAAGGACAATCCTTGTGAGACGGCTCTGCTGTGGGTCTAGAAGTGGGCCTGGCAAAGCCCTGCTGACCTGTGGTCTAGCAGAGGGGGCGCCATCGTTGTGGTGGCCCTTCCAGCCGTGGTGGACCTGGGAGAGCTCATGGCCAGTTGTCCCTTGCTTCTGAGGTCTGGTCCCCAGAATCCTTGCTGGGGCTCCTTCCCATCTCTGCTGTAGAAGAGACAGTGTGGAGAAGCGGTCGGCAAATGCGTTTCTACATCTAATCCCTCCTCGAGGCTTTGACACTGTGGGCAAGTTGCTTTTACCCAACTTGGTAACACATTCCGTTAAGGTTCCAGTTATAAATGCTGTGTTAATATTTATTAAGTGAGTATAGAATGCAGTTCTGTTCACCAGTAACTTATTTAAATATGCCAAGTAGTGCATATGCAGTATAATTTCTAGAAGTAAACATATAACTAGCATATAATATAGATACAGTTATAGCAAAACATCTCCTGTCAAAATACAAGGCTTTATAATGTTATATGGCCATGATCAAGCATGCTGCAAAATGTGATAGAATAAACAATAATGAAGAGTTTATAATGGAACCTTAATATATACTGTTGCTAGTGACTTTAATTCCATATATATATATATATTTTTTTTTTTTCACTATTTTCTATCTGCTGTACGTAGGACTTTAAAGACTTGGAATGCCAAGGATAAACTGACGCACCCCTTACTCATACAGCAGTATTCACAGGCTTGATCTGTTTTTCGCTTTAAGTTGCATGATGTTTCTGCAGGAAATATTAGTTAATCTCACTCCACGTAGGGGCTCAGGAAGAAGACTTGTCGGCCTGATATGGCAGACGGCCTCCCTTCCGGCTGACAGCGAGCTAACGCCTCCGTCTTGGAGAGGACCCGCGACCTGTCTCCCTTCCACATGCCATCTGATAAACTTACATTTGTTGCTTCTTTGAGGCTAACTGCCTTCTCGCTGTGCTGCACTTTTTACATTTTTTGGTGGAGCTGTCTTCCCAAGACAACGGAGTGTTGGGAGATGCCATTAAATGTCCCTGTGGTGAAGAGTGTGCAGGTCTCTGTGTCGGTGTGTTCGGTGGTACGGGATGATGATGTGAATATTTAGAATGTACCATATTTTTTTGTAAATTATTTATGTTTTTTTTAAACAAACTTTTGGTACAGATGGATGAAACTTCTTTTGTTTTGCCAAAGACTGTAAATACTAATTTATTTGTTCACATGGTCAGATTTTCACCACTGAACCCTGCATTTAGCTAGAGCCTCATTTTTATACTTCAAAGCTTCATAACAGGAAATAAATTGTAACAAGGTTTTTATAAATCAATCTCTCTCCCTTTTTTAAAGAGCTAGCGGGGCTCCTGCTGGGGTTCAGTGGACGGACCCCGGCAGGCCGAGCAGAGCTCCGTGTCAGGCCTTCTGCGGCCGAGATGCAGTCGGGGGTCTTCGCAGAGCAGGAGGCTGTTGAAGGCAGGTCTCACCGTGGTCGGAGGAGCCACCCGGGTCACGCAGGACGTAACCCTAGGGAGTCCATCCTCTCGCCTCTCACCATCCCACTGGGGGCCGAGTGCTGTGGTGAGGGTTGGCCCCACTGGGACGACTCAGGGGGCCCCTCATCCTACGAACGGTGCTTCCCTGGGCCAGTCTGGTTGCAAACCGGAGCGAGAGCCGCAGGAGGCTCGGCGTGTGCGATCCGCGGTGCGTGTGCGATCGCGGCGGTGTCTGGATATAGGCCGGTCGCTCGGTGACGGGAGGAGGCCACGGCGGCCTAGGCTTCTCTGCCTGCCCCACTGCCCCCGGGACTTCTGAGCAGTACCGTGGCCGCAGTTACGGGGGAACCGTGAGGGCTGCAGGGGGAGGACAGACGGACAGCGCGTTTGGAAGCTTCGGGTGCAGGAAAGGCCTCCCGAGGGGACGGGTGGAGGCGAAGATCCAGCTGGATTTGGGTGGCGAACAGGCGGGTGTGCGCACGTGGAGGAGGAGGACGAGGCCAGACCCAGGGAAGGGCCTCCACAGGCCCAGGGCGCTCAGGGACAAGGCGGTGAGGGCGGGACGCGGGTTCCGTGACCACCGCGGGCGCTGACGTGGGGAGCGCTGACGTGGGGAGCGCTGACGTGGGGGACGCTGACGTGGGGGCGCTGACGTGGGGGACGCTGACGTGGGGGACGTGGGGGGCGCTGACGTGCGTGCTGCCTGTGGACCGGAAAGCAGACGGGGGAGCTGCGGAGGGTGCCGAGAGAGCGGGTGCTGAAGCGAAGCGCGGTCCTCACGCTCCGATTTGGGCGAGTGTTTATCGAAAGGCCAGTTTCTGACCCCCGCCCCTGTCAGCACGCGGTGGTCCCGGGACCGGGTTCGTGTCTGCCCTGTGCGGGAGGCGGTGGCGCCGTGGGGGCGGGTCTGTGGAGTCGCTCCCTTTCACGCGAGGCTCTAACACTCGGGGTGACGCTGTGCTCCGTCACTGTCCCTGAAGAAGAGGCCCTCCCCACCCCCAGAAGCGGCCCTTCAGGCAGTGCTCGGTGGGCGGCAGAGGAACGGGAGGTGATTCTAACACGGGGGTGGGTCCAGCCTGAGGGGAGGGAGTGTGGGGTCCGAGGCCCGGCCCCCGCGGCGCCTCCATCAGGCCCCGAGGCGGCCGACGGGAAGGGGGTCTGAGAGGTCGGGCATGGCTGAGGGTCCTTGAGGAGTCACAGCCCACCCGGTTGGGGGTGGAAGGCCCGGGGTCCCTGTGGGTCTGAGCTGCTCGAACGGCTCCTGCTCAGGTCATCTGTTTCACAGAGTGGTGTTTTGGCCACGGGAGCCGGCGGTCGAGGGCTCAGGGACCCCCGGGGGCTGCTGCCTGACAGCTCCGCCACCCTGGGCATAGATCAGGCTTCTGCTCTTCTGAAGAGCCTCATCTGGACGACAAGGACCACAGCCCTCGGCTCCCGGGGGAGGAAGGGGGGAAGGTGGGGACCGTCCATGCCTGGCCAAGCCCGGGCCTCTGGTCCCAGGGGAGCGACTTGGCAGAGGGCAAGCGTCCAGAGATGACAGTGGCTCCCGGCCCAGCTGATGGCGACCTTGGCTTTGGGGAAACCCGCGGAACTCCTACCCAAATGTCTGGGTCCTGAGTCGCTGCCAAGTGTCAGTCCATAGCCATGTCTGTCCCGGGCTGAGCTCGGCCCATGCTGTCCCGCCATCTAGAGCCCCCTGGCATAGCTACACAGGGATGGACATGGAGGCAGCTCTGAGCCCCGTGGGGGCCACGTGGGTCCCAGCGGCCAGAGCAGGTGACCCGCGATTATAGACGCCAGGGTGACTTTCAGGTCACATCTCTCAGCTGTAACAAAGCCTGGAAACTTGGACCGTTTTCAGCTGTTGCTTTTCCATAGAGTGACTTTTTGACCCCCAGACACACCAAGTACATTGTGAGAAGTGAGATTTTGACATTTCCAGCAAAGACACACTCTCTGCATCGTTAACAACAGCTCACTCAGAAGCCATCCCATGGAACAAGCTTAGATCAAGTGCCCAAGTGTGGACAGGACCAGGTGGTCAGCTTGAAGAACAGCCACCCACAGAGCCTCAGACCCTGGCCGTTGGCTCACGCCCCAGATTCCAGGCTCTCAGGAGGTCAGCCATTTCTTGGTCAGATGGGGTCTCTAAAGGATGAACCTCAGGGTAAGAGGACAGCCTGACTGCAAGATGGCCGTGCACCTCCAGAGGGTGGATTCTGAAACAGAGTAGGAGGAGGAGAAAGTGTCCATAAAACCTGACCCTGCCTCCTTTTATGTGCTGTGTATTTACTTTCAAATAACTTATTATTTATATAAATGTGTTTTGCTGTTTGGTGGATTTATTTTCAGCTTCAGCATCCGTCCTTCCAGTGAATATTCAGGACTGATTTCCTTTAGGATGGACTGGTTGGATCTCCTTGCAGGCCAAGGGACTCTCAGGAGTCTTCTCCAACCACAGGTCAAAAGCATCAGTTCTTTGGCACTAAGCTTTCTTTATAAATCAGTTGTAGTTTAGTGTAAAGAAAATGAATGGTTTTTCTTATGGTTTAAGAGCTACATTACAATTGGTAAATAAGACATTTATGTATATACAAAATATATTCACCTAAACTTAGCATAGCATATATGATATAATAAAATAATCATATATATTTAGTATCATATGCTCGTGCATACACACATACACATGCCTCATGAATATATGATATAGTAAGATACTTAATCAAATATTTTGCAAAAGGCAAAGGAGAAAAGATATACCCATTTGAATGCAGAGTTCCAAAGAATAGCAAGGAGAGATAAGAAAGCCTTCCTCAGCGATCAATGCAAAGAACTAGAGGAAAACAACAGAATGGGAAAGATTTGAGATCTCTTCAAGAAAATTAGAGATACGAAGGGAACATTTCATGCAAAGATGGGCACAATAAAGGACAGAAATGGTATGAACCTAACAGAAGCAGAAGATATTCAGAACAAGTGGCATGAATACACAGAAGAACTATACAAAAAAGATCTTCATGACCCAGATAATCATGATGGTGTGGTCACCAACCTAGAGCCAGACATCCTGGAGTGTGAAGTCAAGTAAGCCTTAGGAAGCATCACTATGAGCAAAGCTAGTGGGGGTGATGGGATTCCAGTTGAGCTATTTCAAATCCTAAAAGATAATGGTGTGAAAGTGCNTCTTGGAGAGGACCCGCGACCTGTCTCCCTTCCACATGCCATCTGATAAACTTACATTTGTTGCTTCTTTGAGGCTAACTGCCTTCTCGCTGTGCTGCACTTTTTACATTTTTTGGTGGAGCTGTCTTCCCAAGACAACGGAGTGTTGGGAGATGCCATTAAATGTCCCTGTGGTGAAGAGTGTGCAGGTCTCTGTGTCGGTGTGTTCGGTGGTACGGGATGATGATGTGAATATTTAGAATGTACCATATTTTTTTGTAAATTATTTATGTTTTTTTTAAACAAACTTTTGGTACAGATGGATGAAACTTCTTTTGTTTTGCCAAAGACTGTAAATACTAATTTATTTGTTCACATGGTCAGATTTTCACCACTGAACCCTGCATTTAGCTAGAGCCTCATTTTTATACTTCAAAGCTTCATAACAGGAAATAAATTGTAACAAGGTTTTTATAAATCAATCTCTCTCCCTTTTTTAAAGAGCTAGCGGGGCTCCTGCTGGGGTTCAGTGGACGGACCCCGGCAGGCCGAGCAGAGCTCCGTGTCAGGCCTTCTGCGGCCGAGATGCAGTCGGGGGTCTTCGCAGAGCAGGAGGCTGTTGAAGGCAGGTCTCACCGTGGTCGGAGGAGCCACCCGGGTCACGCAGGACGTAACCCTAGGGAGTCCATCCTCTCGCCTCTCACCATCCCACTGGGGGCCGAGTGCTGTGGTGAGGGTTGGCCCCACTGGGACGACTCAGGGGGCCCCTCATCCTACGAACGGTGCTTCCCTGGGCCAGTCTGGTTGCAAACCGGAGCGAGAGCCGCAGGAGGCTCGGCGTGTGCGATCCGCGGTGCGTGTGCGATCGCGGCGGTGTCTGGATATAGGCCGGTCGCTCGGTGACGGGAGGAGGCCACGGCGGCCTAGGCTTCTCTGCCTGCCCCACTGCCCCCGGGACTTCTGAGCAGTACCGTGGCCGCAGTTACGGGGGAACCGTGAGGGCTGCAGGGGGAGGACAGACGGACAGCGCGTTTGGAAGCTTCGGGTGCAGGAAAGGCCTCCCGAGGGGACGGGTGGAGGCGAAGATCCAGCTGGATTTGGGTGGCGAACAGGCGGGTGTGCGCACGTGGAGGAGGAGGACGAGGCCAGACCCAGGGAAGGGCCTCCACAGGCCCAGGGCGCTCAGGGACAAGGCGGTGAGGGCGGGACGCGGGTTCCGTGACCACCGCGGGCGCTGACGTGGGGAGCGCTGACGTGGGGAGCGCTGACGTGGGGGACGCTGACGTGGGGGCGCTGACGTGGGGGACGCTGACGTGGGGGACGTGGGGGGCGCTGACGTGCGTGCTGCCTGTGGACCGGAAAGCAGACGGGGGAGCTGCGGAGGGTGCCGAGAGAGCGGGTGCTGAAGCGAAGCGCGGTCCTCACGCTCCGATTTGGGCGAGTGTTTATCGAAAGGCCAGTTTCTGACCCCCGCCCCTGTCAGCACGCGGTGGTCCCGGGACCGGGTTCGTGTCTGCCCTGTGCGGGAGGCGGTGGCGCCGTGGGGGCGGGTCTGTGGAGTCGCTCCCTTTCACGCGAGGCTCTAACACTCGGGGTGACGCTGTGCTCCGTCACTGTCCCTGAAGAAGAGGCCCTCCCCACCCCCAGAAGCGGCCCTTCAGGCAGTGCTCGGTGGGCGGCAGAGGAACGGGAGGTGATTCTAACACGGGGGTGGGTCCAGCCTGAGGGGAGGGAGTGTGGGGTCCGAGGCCCGGCCCCCGCGGCGCCTCCATCAGGCCCCGAGGCGGCCGACGGGAAGGGGGTCTGAGAGGTCGGGCATGGCTGAGGGTCCTTGAGGAGTCACAGCCCACCCGGTTGGGGGTGGAAGGCCCGGGGTCCCTGTGGGTCTGAGCTGCTCGAACGGCTCCTGCTCAGGTCATCTGTTTCACAGAGTGGTGTTTTGGCCACGGGAGCCGGCGGTCGAGGGCTCAGGGACCCCCGGGGGCTGCTGCCTGACAGCTCCGCCACCCTGGGCATAGATCAGGCTTCTGCTCTTCTGAAGAGCCTCATCTGGACGACAAGGACCACAGCCCTCGGCTCCCGGGGGAGGAAGGGGGGAAGGTGGGGACCGTCCATGCCTGGCCAAGCCCGGGCCTCTGGTCCCAGGGGAGCGACTTGGCAGAGGGCAAGCGTCCAGAGATGACAGTGGCTCCCGGCCCAGCTGATGGCGACCTTGGCTTTGGGGAAACCCGCGGAACTCCTACCCAAATGTCTGGGTCCTGAGTCGCTGCCAAGTGTCAGTCCATAGCCATGTCTGTCCCGGGCTGAGCTCGGCCCATGCTGTCCCGCCATCTAGAGCCCCCTGGCACAGCTACACAGGGATGGACATGGAGGCAGCTCTGAGCCCCGTGGGGGCCACGTGGGTCCCAGCGGCCAGAGCAGGTGACCCGCGATTATAGACGCCAGGGTGACTTTCAGGTCACATCTCTCAGCTGTAACAAAGCCTGGAAACTTGGACCGTTTTCAGCTGTTGCTTTTCCATAGAGTGACTTTTTGACCCCCAGACACACCAAGTACATTGTGAGAAGTGAGATTTTGACATTTCCAGCAAAGACACACTCTCTGCATCGTTAACAACAGCTCACTCAGAAGCCATCCCATGGAACAAGCTTAGATCAAGTGCCCAAGTGTGGACAGGACCAGGTGGTCAGCTTGAAGAACAGCCACCCACAGAGCCTCAGACCCTGGCCGTTGGCTCACGCCCCAGATTCCAGGCTCTCAGGAGGTCAGCCATTTCTTGGTCAGATGGGGTCTCTAAAGGATGAACCTCAGGGTAAGAGGACAGCCTGACTGCAAGATGGCCGTGCACCTCCAGAGGGTGGATTCTGAAACAGAGTAGGAGGAGGAGAAAGTGTCCATAAAACCTGACCCTGCCTCCTTTTATGTGCTGTGTATTTACTTTCAAATAACTTATTATTTATATAAATGTGTTTTGCTGTTTGGTGGATTTATTTTCAGCTTCAGCATCCGTCCTTCCAGTGAATATTCAGGACTGATTTCCTTTAGGATGGACTGGTTGGATCTCCTTGCAGGCCAAGGGACTCTCAGGAGTCTTCTCCAACCACAGGTCAAAAGCATCAGTTCTTTGGCACTAAGCTTTCTTTATAAATCAGTTGTAGTTTAGTGTAAAGAAAATGAATGGTTTTTCTTATGGTTTAAGAGCTACATTACAATTGGTAAATAAGACATTTATGTATATACAAAATATATTCACCTAAACTTAGCATAGCATATATGATATAATAAAATAATCATATATATTTAGTATCATATGCTCGTGCATACACACATACACATGCCTCATGAATATATGATATAGTAAGATACTTAATCAAATATTTTGCAAAAGGCAAAGGAGAAAAGATATACCCATTTGAATGCAGAGTTCCAAAGAATAGCAAGGAGAGATAAGAAAGCCTTCCTCAGCGATCAATGCAAAGAACTAGAGGAAAACAACAGAATGGGAAAGATTTGAGATCTCTTCAAGAAAATTAGAGATACGAAGGGAACATTTCATGCAAAGATGGGCACAATAAAGGACAGAAATGGTATGAACCTAACAGAAGCAGAAGATATTCAGAACAAGTGGCATGAATACACAGAAGAACTATACAAAAAAGATCTTCATGACCCAGATAATCATGATGGTGTGGTCACCAACCTAGAGCCAGACATCCTGGAGTGTGAAGTCAAGTAAGCCTTAGGAAGCATCACTATGAGCAAAGCTAGTGGGGGTGATGGGATTCCAGTTGAGCTATTTCAAATCCTAAAAGATAATGGTGTGAAAGTGCCACACTCAATATACCAGCAAATCTGGAAAACTCAGCAGTGGCCACGGGACTGGAAAAAGTGTTTTCATTTCAACCTCAAAGAAAGGCAATGCCAAAGAATGCTCAAACTACCACACAATTGCACTCATCTCACACTAGTAAAGTAATGCTCAAAATTCTCCAAGCCAGGCTTCAACAGTACATGAACCGTGAACTTTCAGATGTTCAAGCTGAATTTAGAAAAAGCAGAGGAACCAGAGATAAAATCGCAAACATGTGCAGGATCATCAGAAAAGCAAGAGAGTTCCAGAAAAATATGTGTTTCTGCTTAATTGACTATGCCAAGCCTTTGACTGTGTGGATCACAATAAACTGTGGAAAATTTTTCAAGAGGTGGGAATATCACCTGACCTGGCCCTTGAGAAATCTGTATGCAGTTCAGGAAGCAACAGTTAGAACTGGACATGGAACAACAGACTGGTTCCAAATAGGGAAAGGAGTACATCAAGGCTGTATATTGTCACCCTGCTTATTTAACTTATATGCAAAGTAGATCATGAGAAATGCTGGACTGGATGAAGCATAAGCTGGAATTAAGATTGCTGGGAGAAATATCGGTAACCTCAGATATGCAGATGACACCACCTTTATGGCAGAAAGTGAAGAAGAACTAAAGAGCCTCTTGATGAAAGGGGAGAGTGAAAGAGTTGGGTTAAAACTCAGCATTTAGAAAACTAAGATCATGGCATCTGGTCCCATCACTTCATGGCAAATAGATGGGAAACAGTGGAAATAGTGGCAGACTTTATTTTGGGGGCCTCCAAAATCACTGAAGATGGTGATTGCAGCCATGAAATTAAAAGACGCTTAATCCTTGGAAGAAAACTTATGACCAACCTAGACAGCATATTAAAAAGTAGAGACATTACTTTCCCAACAAAGGTCTGTCTAGTCAAAGCTATGGTTTTTCCAGCAGTCATGTATGGATGTGAGAGTTGGACTCACATATAAAGAAACCTGAGAGCTGAAGAATTGATGCTTTTGAACTGTGGTATTGAAGAAGACTCTTGAGAGTTCCTTGGACTGCAAGGAGATCCAATCAGTCCATCCTAAAGGAGATCAGTCCTGAATATTCATTGGAAGGAGTGATGCTGAAGCTGAAGCTCCAATACTTTGGCCACCTGATGCAAAGAACTGACTCATTGGAAAAGACCCTGATGCTGGCAAAGATTGAAGGCAGGAGGAGAAGGGGACGGCAGAGAAATGTTGGATGGCATCTCCGACCCAATGGACATGAGTTTGAGTAAACTCCGGGAGTTGGTGATGGGCAGGGAGTCCTGGCGTGCTGTAGTCTGTGGGGTCGGACATGACTGAGCAACTGAACTGAACTGAACTGAATCATACAGATTTAGCATTATATGCTGGTGTGTACACACATACATACACCTCATGAATATATAAGAAACTTAATCGTGTATTTAGCATTATATGCTCGTGCGTACACACATACACATACCTCATGAAGGCACAGTCTCTCCATCAGGACTCGTTTCTTTAGAATCATCCATCTTGTACACAAGACTCAATAGCACTGCAGCTGAAGATTTCAGTTGCTGGGAAGCATGAATTAAATTTAGCATCAGGAGGGCTCTAGTAGATTTTTGAGTTTTTTGCTATGTTTGGGGAGGAGTAGATTTCCCAGGCAGCTCAGTAGTAAAGAATCACCTGCCAAGCAGGAGATATGGGTTCAGTCCCTGGGTTAGGAAGATCTCCTGGAGAAGGAAATGGCAACCCACTCCAGTATTCTTGCCTGGGAAATTCTATGGAGAGAGGAACCTGGCAGGCTACAGTCTGTGTGGTCGCAAAGAGTCAGACACAACTTAGTGACTAAACAGCAACAATAAAGCTTCACCACGGGTGGTGAGATGAGTCAGTTCCAGAATAGGACTGGCAATCCCAGATCGATCAAAGCTCAGTCCTAAATAATTGGACAAAGAGACTGCCAACATGGCTTATCCTAGCAGTTTCTTAAAGCAAAGTCATATAGCTGCTGATCCTCTTGGGCTGTTGCATGCTGTTTGATAGAGGATATAATAGAAAACTCTAAAATCTGTTTCTGGAATGCCATGATATTTTATTCATAATTTCTCTTTCTAATTTCCAAGCTCTTTCTTTTCTAATGACACATTTGGGGGATTTAAAGAAACACGGCTGTACACCTTCAGCTTAAATTTAACTGTGTTGTATGTCAGTTGTAGGTAAAAGGAGAATTCAGAGAAGCTGAAGGGTACATGAGCAACACACAAAATCGCTTCGTGTTTCTACCCACCAGCAAGATATAATATAAAAATAAAATTAAGAAAACAATTTCATCTGCAATAGAATTGGAAACAAAATGCCTAGAAGTAAATTCAGCCAAAAGGTAAAACACTTACATAATAAATGTGGAAAACATTATGAAAAAAATAAGAAAAGCCTCAATAAACGGCAAGACAGCTTGTGCTTACAGATTGGAGGGTTTACCATTGTCAGAACTATGACACTACACAATGCAGACTCAGTTCAATCCCTATCAAAGTTCCAATAACTTTTTGAAGAAATGGAAAAGATGATCCTCACTTCATATGGGATTACAAGAGTTCTGAATAATTGCCAACACAAGACTGAAAGATAAGGACAAAATTGGAGGCCTCACACTTCCTGATTCCCAATTCTGCAACAAAGGTACAGTGTGATGATGACTTAAGGGTGAACACACAGACCAACACACTGGAACTGAGTCCAGAAGCAAACCCAGATGCTCGTGGTCGACTGATTTTCAACAAGGGTCCCAGGATTGTCTAGTAAGGAAGGAACAGTATCTTCAACAAGTGGATGTTCATGTGCCAAAGAACAACGCTGACTCCTGCTTCACTCCATGTAGAAAAATTAACTTAGGTCAGTGACCTAAATATAAGAACTAAAACTGTAAAATTCTCAGACAAAACATGGATAAATCTTCATGACCTTGGACTTGGGAATGGCCTCTTAAGCATGACACCAAAAGCATGAGCATTAAGGGAAAAAGAAAAGATAAATTGGACTCAATCAAATTAAAAAAGCATTTCTGTATCATAGAACATTAGAAAATATTTAGAAACTATAGATCTCATGAGGATCTTGTGTCCAGAATAGATAAGAACTCTTACAACCCCAAAACAAAAGCCAAAACAAAACAAAAAACCTAGAAAAATGGGCAATGGTTTTGAGTGGGTATTTCTCTAAAAACATACAAATGGTCATCAAAGTTTTCTCATTAACCACTAGAGAAACCACGATGAGATTCACTAAACTAATAATTTAAGAAAGAGAAGTGTTGGTGAAAATGGGGCCAATGATGGAACTGGAGCGCTTTGCTGCAGGGGATAAAACATGGATCATCTGCTCTGGACGGCAGTTTGGCTGTTCCTCAAAAAGTGAGACATAGAGACATCATATGACTGAACAATTCCACTCCTGGGTATAAACCCCAGAGGACTGAAAATAGGAACTCACACAAGTGCATGTCACACATGTTCTTAGCAACACTATCCACAGCAGTCAGAGCCTGGAAACGCCCGAATGTGCATCACAGACAGATGGATTCCAGACTGTGGAATGCTGTTCAGCCTTAAAACTGGCGTTCTGATACCTGCTACAGCATGCATGCGTGTGGGCTAAGTCCCTTCAGTCGTGTCTGACTCTGCGACCCCATGGACTGTAGCTCACCAGGCTCCTCTGTTCAGGGGATTCTCCAGGCAAGAATACTGGAGTGGGTTGCCATGTCCTCCGGGGGATCTTCCCCATCCAGGGATGGACCCCGAGTCTCTTACATCTCCTGCATTGGCAGGTGGCTTCTTTACCACCAGTGTCACCTGGGATACACCCAAAGAACTTTATGCTGAATGAAATAAGCCAGACACAAAGGGTATTACTATATGATTCCATATACTTGGAATATCCATAATGGGTGAATCCATAGAGACATAAAGCAGATTGGTGATGACCAGAGTTTCTTTCATGGAGGTAAAAAGGTTCTGAAATGAAATATAGGTGATCAGGTCGCATCATTGTGCATACACTAAACGCCGTTGCAATGTACACCTGAATATGGTTAACTTCATGTGGCATGAATTTCACCTTAATGTAGGAAAGGGAACTATATGATCATGACCAGCACATGCTCAGTTAATGAACTGGTTAGACTAAGAATGCTAATGCTTTCTTTTGCGTGAGTAAAGGCTTAAAAGAAGTGTACAGAAGAGAATGGCGTGAAGCCACCCTTGCCCTCTGTCCTCTGTCCTCTCTGGGGTCTTGCTCTTTCTTTCTGGCCCCTTTTCCTCCAGGCCTGAGTCAAGTCACGAGCAGAGGGTGAGCCACCAGCTTTGCCTCCATCACCTATGGTTATTTGTCTTGGGAGGAAAATCATTGACTCAAATTTAAATTATCTATGGATAAAACTCCTGAAAGAATTGGCAACAAGCTCAGAGTGTCTGGAGAAGACTCCGGAGTTCCAGGGTCCCTACAGCACGTGAAGACACGTGGACGTGCTCAGGGGGGCCTTCCGGGGGCTGTGCTGGGCAGGGTCTTGGCATCAAGCTTTGCTAATGTGACCTTTTTACAACAGGAACAGCCCTTGAAACTTCAGCAGGACTGAGGCTGGGCGAGGAAGCCTGGAGGAGGTGCAGCAAGGCTCCAGGTGCTTTCCCACGGCCATGCTGTTCCTGCCTCTGAGTAGAATGCGGGACCCTTGGAAAATTCAGTCCTGATGCGCTGGCCTGGGCTGGGCGAGGTTGTCCTCACAGAGGGGAGCCTTCCCGAGCCTTAACCTCGAAGGAGGTGCTGACAAGTTGAGGAAACACCCAAATCCTAATCGAAATGTCCTGGGTGTAACCTTCCAAAGGAATGCAGTTTTAAAGCCTAAGCATGTCCCCTGCAGGTTGATTTGCCAGAAGCAGACCGTGCGATGGCAGAAGGGGCTGTCAGCCTCAGGGCTGAGACAGGAGGGCACCGGAGAGGGAGACCCCGGCCACCTGTGCAGGACAGGCGTCCTGTGACCTGTGTGGACAGCCAGACGGCTCTGTTCCTGGAGGCTGGATGGTCATGATGCAATGCTGTCAGCATCAGAAGCTTTCAGCTTTTGTGATCATGAGTTTAGTTTCTGTGTTGGTTTCCCAGTAACCACGGAGACTTTGAACATCATCTCAGCTTGGTTGCCCCCAAAGAGGAGCACAGCCGTGAGCTTGGGGTCAGGTCCCTTATCTTGGGACTCCAGGAGCTGGGAAGTGGTCGAGGGGATTAGTGTGTCCATCACTAAGAGGTCACGGCTCAGCGCGTGATTCGAGCTCAAGGGTCTTCGGGCCCATTTGAGGAAGCAGAAAGCCCCTCTGAAAGAAAGGAGTCGAGAGCCCCAAACCCCCGATTGCCCCATGACGGGGCTGCTCACCCCGTGGGCTGAGAGAAGAAGAGGATGTAAGGAGGGATTTGGGAGGCAGTTGGAGCTTGAGTGTGGAAGGTCGGAGAGGGCTGGCTGGCCCACCAGCTGCAGCTCGGGCTGGGGGATTGGGGGGTGGGCAGGGCTCAGGAACAAGGGGATCAGCTTTGGGCTGAGTTCGTGGATGTGCGGGTGCTCCTGCAAAGGGAGGCGGCCCCAGCCACGCGGCTCCACCCATAGGACAACTTGAGCCTGTGTGTTTACACCATTCTTTCCGGAAGCAGCTGGTTCGCCACCGAAGAACTCGGAGTGGACGCAGAAGCCCAGGGACGTGGCCAGGGACTGCCAGCGTCCTCTGAGGTCCAAGCTGCATTTCCATCACTTTCCTCCAAAAGGCTGACTCGAACCTCCCCTGCTGAGAAGAGTCTTCTGAAAGGCTCACTCACCATTTCGAGTTCAAAACAGTTATTTCATGTTATACACCGGGATTTCCTGGAGCACACAAAATCTGCTTCTGAAAAGTATTCTTCAGTTCCTAGAAGAGACCGTGCATTACTGATAGAGGAAGATTAACTGCCAGATGAAAGGAATAGGAATTGATTTCAGGCACAGAACAGATGCCACAAATGTCCACATGTCCACATCAAAGTGAGAGCGTTAGTCACTCAGTTGTGTCTGACTCTCTGCGACCCTTTGGACTGTAAGCCTGCCAGGGTCCTCTGTCCATGGAAATCCCCAGGCAATAACCCTGGAGTGGGTTGCTGAGCTCTCCTCCAGGGGATCTTCCCAACTCAGGAATTGAACCTGGATCTCCAGGCTCAATTCTGCCTCCAGAATTTGCAGGCAGATTCTTGACCACCTGAGCCACCAGGAAAGCATGCACATCCAAGGCCTGTTTTTCCCTCTCTCCTTCCCTCAGGCCACATTTCAGCCTGAATCTCTGGTGGGACTGACTGCCTTTGCTGCAGAAGGATACCAGGGGTTTTGTCTAAGAGCTCAAGACCTTTGGCAAAGCAGAGTGAAAGTGGGAACAGCTGAAATCAGCTCGGTGGTTCCTGCCAGCCCTGGCAGCCAGCTCCCTGCTCTGCAACATCTTCCCAGCATCTCCTCGAGGAGACCCAACAGGTGGTCTCCCAAGAAGGAGGAGGCAGAAGCAGAGGTCAGCTGGCTCCTGACTCCCCCGCAGTAAGGCTCTGAAACCGATATAATTGCAGGTTCCCTCTTACTAGAGCTGGGCATGTGGGTTCCTTGAGATGAAAAGAAGGTAGCGAGCAGCCGCATACTCAGAAAGCAAGTCTGTGCGGATTCTGGGGTTCCCAACTTTGAGCCCGAGACTCTTGGGCGATTATAATCTTTTACTTCAAAAATGACTTGTATGCATGGACGAAAGTCACCTTTTGTAAAAGGCAGACATTGTTTATAATAAGAAGCAGAGGTTTGGTGCGGCATCTCCGAGCTCCGTGGCTTTGGTGAAAGCCACGTTTCTTTCCGGTTTCTCGGCTGTGAAGGAGGAAGACTGCTCAGGTTCACAGAGACCCTCTGAACATCAGAGGGGCCCCAAGCAGTGCTGGGGGGCCCACTGACTCCCATCTCCCTTTGCCGAGCCCCTCTTCATGGGCCCTGAACCCCACACACATGGAGCTTTGTCAGCAAGTATGAAGTGTTCATCTTGTCAGTGTTCTGTGAATTATCTTAGTTTTTAAATGGAAATAGTCTTCAACATTTTAAGCCTGGAGTTCTTGCTCAAGAAAAGCTCAAAACCCAGAAATAGCTACTACATTGCTTGCCAAAGCATGACTTAAAAAATATTTCTATGGAAAAAAAAAAAATCTGTGGTTCTCTTAATGGCTAGTGAGACTATATCCAGCTTTTACTTTATTGTGAAATGGCAAGTTTCAACATTTACCTTCAATAAATAGCATGCATTTTGTCAGACACCAGAGTCCAAGCTTCCCAGGGCCCAGTGGCCTCCGGCTGCCACATTGCCCACAGAAGCCCAGTGACCGGCCGCGGGGAGGCCAGTGATGTGGTGAGAGCCGGCCCGGCAGGGTGGGCTGGGGAGACACGCGGGACTGTGGTCCACCCAGGGCATGAGGAGACTGGGCATGGCCGAATTGCCCCCAGAAGGTGCCTGCCTACACTCCAGGGCCTGCGGGCCCGCACACAAGCTGCTCACTGCGTGTGGGAGCGTGCAGGGCACTCAGCCTCAGGAAGGAGCGAGTCTGGAGGGAAGACCTGCCATTCGCGGAGGAAAGTCTTCTGATCACAAACAACACGCTGGAGCACACACTTGGGACCAAGGGCGAGAGGAAGGTGCGGGAAGAAGAGAAGGAGGTGCGTTGGGGTTGGTGACCGACAGCTGCAAGGGGAGGGCAGGGGCTGGTGCCTGTGAGGACCGATCTGGGAGTGTGTGAGCTCACCCTCCCAAGTCTGCTGGGGAACAAGGCTCTGGCCTCCTGGCCCACCGATTCACGGCCAAAAGTAAGGGCCAGGGGGCCCTGGCCTGTCCTCCTGTGCTTATTCTTGGCAAGCTTTTCTAAGAAGCTGCCACAAACTGGAGTGAGTCTGGGCATAGTGGATGCAAGGCCCAGGGTCTGTCCCTGCTCAGCCAGCCTGTGCCTTGGGCTCTTGAGCTGTAGGAAGAGTGAGATTTTTTCCAGCAAATTCCTAGGTGAAATCTGATTGAGTTCACTTTGGTCGCTCAGTCGTGTCTGACTTTGCAACCCCATGGACTGCAGCACGCCAGGCTTCCCTGTGCATCACCAATTCCTGGAGCTTGCTCAAATTCATGTCCATCAAATCGGTGATGCCATCCAACCATCTCATCCTCTGTCATCCCCTTCTCCTCCTGCCTTCAATCTTTCCCAGCATCAGGGTCTTTTCTAATCAGTCAGTTCTTCGCACCAGGTGGCCAAAGTGTTGGAAGTTCAGGTTTAGCATCAGTCCTCCCAAAGAATATTCAGGACTGATTTCCTTTAGGATTGACCAGTTTGATCTCTTTGCAGTCCAAGGGACTCTCAGGAGTCTTCTCCAACATCACAGTTCAAAAGCATCAATTCTTTGGTGCTCAGGTTTCTTTATAGTCCAACTCTCATACCCATACATGACTACTACAAAGACCATAGCTTTGACTAGACAGACTTTTGATGGCAAAGTGATAGCTCTGTTTTTTAATATACTGTCTAGGTTGGTATAACTTTTCTTCCAAGGAGTAAGTGTTTTTTGATTTCATGGCTGTAGTCACCATCTGCAGCGATTTTGGAGCCCAGAAAAATAAAGCTTGTCACTGTTTCCATTGTTTCCCCATTGATTTGCCGTGAAGTGATGGGACTGGTTACCCTGATCTTTGTTTTCTGAATGTTGAGTTTTAAGCCAGCTTTTTCACTCTTCTCTTTCACTTTCATCAAGGGGCTCTCAATTCCTCTTCGCTTTCTGCCGTAGGGTGGTGTGATCTGCATATCTGAGGTTATTGATATTTCCCCTGGCAAGCTTAATCCCAGCTTGTGCTTCATCTAGCCCAGCATTTCACATGATGTACTCTGCATATAAGTTAAATAAGCAGGGTGACAATATACAGCCTTGATGTACTCCTTTCCCAATGTGGAACCAGTTTGTTGTTCCATGTCCAGTTCTAACTGTTGCTTCTTGACCTGCAGATTTCTCAGGAGGCACGTTAAGGTGGTCTGATATTCCTACCTTTCTAAGAATTTCCCACAGTTTGTTGTGATCCACATAGTCAAAGGCTTTGGCATGTCAATAAATCAGAAGTAGATATTTTTCTAGAACTCTTTTGCTTTTTCTATAATCCAATGGATGTTGACAATTTTATCTTTGCTTCCTCTGTCTTTTCTAAACCCAGCTTGAACATTTGGAAGTTCTTGGTTCATGTACTGTTGAAGCCTCGCTTGGAGAATTTTAGCATTACTTTGCTAGCATGTGAGATGAGTGCGGCAGTAGTTTGAACATTTTTTGGCATTGCCTTTCTTTGGGATTGGAATGAAAGCTGACCTTTTACAGTCCTGTGGCCACTGCTGAGTTTTCCAAATTTGCTGGCTTATTGAGTGTGGCACTTTAACAGCATCATCATTTAGAACTTGAAATAGCTCAGCTGGAATTTCATCACCTCCACTAGCTTTGTTTGTAGTGATGCTTCCTAAGGCCTACTTGACTTCAGACTCCAGGATGTCTGGCTCTAGGTGAGTGATCACAGAAAACGTGGTCCACTGGAGAAGGGAATGACGAACCACTTCAGTCTTCTTGCCTTGAGAAGCCCATGAACAATGTGAAAAGACAGAAAGGTAGGACCCTGGAAGATGAGCTCCCCGGGTTGGTAGGTGCCCAATATTCTGCTGGAGATCAGTGGAGAAATAACTCCGGAAAGCATAATGAGATGGAGCCAAAGCAAAGCAACACCCAGCTGTGGACGTGACTGGTGATGGAAGTAAAGTCTGATGCTGTAAAGAACAATATTGCATAGGAACCTGGAAAGTCAGGTCCATGAATCAAGGCAAATTGAAAATTGTCAAACAGGAGATGGCAAGAGTGAGCACTGACGTTTTAGGAATCAGCGAACTAAAGTGGACTGGAAAGGGCGAATTTATTCAGATGACCATTATATCTACTACTGTGGGCAAGAATCCCTTAGAAGAAATGGAGTATCCCTCACAGTCAACAAAAGACTCCAAAATGCTGTGCTTGGGTGCAATCTCAACAATTACAGAATGATCTCTGTTCATATCCAAGGCAAACCATTCAAGATCATAGTAATCCAAGTCTATGCCCCAAACAATACTGTGGAAGAAGCTAAAGTTGAACAGTTCCATGATGACCTACGAGAGCTTCTGGAAATAACATTTTTCATAATAGGGAGCTGGAATGCAAAAGTAGAAAGTCAACAGATACCTGTGGTAACAGACAAGTTTGGCCTTGGAGTACAGAATGAAGCAGGGCAAAGGCTAACAAAGTTTTGCCAAGAATGCACTGGTCATAGCAAATACCCTCTTCCAACAACACAAGAAAAGACTCTACACATGGATATCACTAGATGGTCGACACCAAAATCAGATTGATTATATTCTTTGCAGCCAAAGATGGAGAACTGCCGGGGTCCAGCCCTGGTGGATCCAGGGTAATTTGAAGGGGAGATGGAATAGGCGAGGAAAAACTTATTTATCTAGAAATATAAAGAGAGATTAAGAAGAAATAGTATAGTAGGAAAAGTTAGTGGAGAAAAGATGCTGAATAACTTGGTTTACATGGAGAACTAATAAAGTTCCAAGACAAGGAACTTGCACCGTCTATGTTAGGCCACCAGTGCCCACTTTAACAGTGGAGGGTGCCCCGCCTTGGGCTCCCTCTTGCATGGGTCTTATAAGCCAGGGCAAGTAAGTAGACTCGGAGAGCCTCCTTGCCCCAGATGGAAATTCAGCCTGAAAAGGAGAGGGAGGGAGAGGGAGAAAGAGAGAGAGAGAGAGAGATTCGACATGGGGGAAACCAGTCTTTCCAGGGACTGGCCCATCCTCTATTATCTGGAAAGGTCTTTTATACTTTTGATTGTACATAGAGATCAATGGATAATACAAAATTATGCAGTGTCAACAGCCCTGACTCTTATCGAGACCAGGCTTTCTCTCTGCATGCCTAGTTGTATACACAAGCCTTAGGTGATTTACATCATCTTTTGGCCAGAAGGCCAATTAACATTTTACAGCCCTTTTCTGATAAGGGTAATAGTGTTGTTCTTCCCAAAGTCTGGTGCCACTCTCAGAAAGCACTAAATAAAGTTACATCCTTACATAGCAAGGACACAACAATTTATAACTGAGAGAAGTACAGTGATTTATAACAAAGGGAAAAGTAATTAACTCAAAAGTCTAATGTTGCTAACATCAAAACTACTAAATTCCTTTTTATATATCCCAATTACATTGATTAATATCCTTCAGGTGTCTAAAAGACAAAGAATAGGGAGGCCTGCCAGCAGTCACTGACTCAACAGTGAAAACCCTCTACCAATATAATTCTTAGCTCTTTTAAAAAGGCTCTGTATCTTTAAGATGTTTTAAGCTTCGTGCCTCTTGTGGTTGGGGGGCTGTAAACAAGTCACAAGTTGTAAAAGTCCGGGCAGACCAGTCAGGTAAGTTAGAAAGCCATCAAAGGGGTTTAAACCGAGACCTTCTTTTTATATGCAGGAGACTGTTAACTGGAGCTCTGAGTTAACTCTTTCCAGAGAAAGGTGGTCAGGAATAGCCCCCTGTAATGTCAGAAGAGTATAGTATAGCAGACAGTAAACAGACAGATTTTGGTTTCAGGGTAGATGCTCAGGCAGAGGACCCCTTGAGACCTGACTCGCCTTGCCCGTCAGGTATCTCCGCGTGACCTTGTCACGGGTGGGCTCTCCCGTGTGGCTCCCGGCAGAGCAGCTCTATACAGCCAGCAAAGACAAGGCCGGGAACTGACTGTGGCTCAGATTATGAGCTCCTTATTGGCCAAATTCAGACTTAAATTGAAGGAATCAGGGAAAACCACTAGACCATTCAGGTATGACCTAAATCAAATCCTTTATGACTATACAGTGGAAGTGACAAACAGATTCAAGAGATTAGATCTCACAGAGTGCCTGAAGAACTAAGGATGGAGGTTCATGACATTGTACAGGAAGCTGTGATCAAGATCATCTCCAAGAAAAAGAAATGCAAAAAGGCAAAATGGTTGTCTGAGGAGGCCTTACAAATACCCGAGAAAAGAAAAGAAGGAAAAGGCAAAGGAGAAAAGAAAGATATATCCATCTGAATGCAGAGTTCCAAAGAATATCTAGAGAGATAAGAAAGCCTTTCTCAGTGATCGGTGCAAAGAAATAGAGGAAAACAATAGAATAGGAAAGACTAGAGATCTCTTTGAGAAAATTAGAGATACCAAGGGAACATTTCATGCAAAGATGGGCACAAAAAAGGACAGAAATGGTATGGACCTAACAGAAGCAGAAGATATTCAGAAGAGGTGACAAGAATACACAGAACTATACAAAAAAGATATTCATGACCCAGATAACCATGATGGTATGATCCCTCACCTAGAACCAGACATCCTGGAGTCTGCAATCTGGTTACAGAGAGTGAAGTCTTAAGACTCAACTTTGCTTAGAAGTTGAGCATGTCATCTACAACAGCATGATGCAGACATGTGCTGGACAAGGGAAGCCACATATTGTCAAATTCTGTAGGCTTTGTGTCCAACAGCAAAGATGTCTGAATTTGATGCCAGGACTTGAGAGCTCAGGAGAGGTTGTAACCATATTCATGTCCCACGTTTGGGAGGCACAAAGGTGGGTGAACACAGAGCAGCCCTGCTCACGGAAGGCCAGGCTCCATCTAATCTGCGCAGATACAGAGATACCACAGGGCCAGCACAGCCAGCCCCCGTGTGGAGGCTCATGTAAAGGGCACTTTGCCACGTGTTGCTGTCCCTCAATCTGTCTGGCTCTCTGCAACCCGACAGACTGCACGAGACAGGCTTCTCTGCTGCTAAATCTCCACATTCCCTGCCTTTATAATAAATATAATAGCATATAGGAGAAATAAATATTAACCTTTAAGATTGATCATGTTACCCTTGGGTCAAATAAATTCCTTTCTTGATTGTAACTCACTACACCCTCACCCTATAGGAAGGCAACTTTATTTGGAGGGTGGTGCCAGGTTTAAGAAAAAACACTGTTGGAAAAAATAAGTTTTTTGGTTATCAGAAAGAAATGATCGTAAAATGTCAGCAGGCCTCATGGGCAGAAGATGATGTAAAACCCTTAAGAACTTTTTTTATGTAAAGCACCTGATTTTGATAAAGGTCAGGACTGAGGACCCCCACATGACTCTGTATTCATCCCTATATGTAACAAAAGGTATATAAGCAAACCTAAAAGATAAAGAAAGGGGGTCAGTTTCTGGAAAGACTGATTCCCCCATGTTGTTCTTTCTTGCTCCCCGTTTTTCTGGCTAAATTCCCATCTGGAGCACGGATGCTATTCCACATAAATCAAATTGTTCAGCCTCTTTTTCTCCACTAATTTTCCTACTACACTATCCGTTTCTAATCTCTCTATATATCTGTAATTAAGTTTTTCCCTAGGACGTCGATTCTGTCCCCACCTTCGAATCACCCTGGATCCACTGGGGCTGGACCCCAGCACTTCCCTGTCCTTCACTGCCTCCAGGAGCTGGCTCAGACTCATGTGCATTGAGTCGGTGATGCCATGCAACCAACCTGTCCTCTGTTGTCCCCTTCTCCTCCTGCCCTCAGTCTTTCCCAGCATCAAGACCTTTTCCAGTGAATTGGCTTTCTCATCAGGTGGCCAAGGTACTAGAGCTTCTGCTTCAGCATCAGTCCCTCCAATGAGAGCAGTAAGCCCAGAGCAGGAGGAGTTGAGAAGCCACAGGACGGTGCTCGCCCAGCCCGAGCCACGACCCCCACTGGACCTTGGGAGCGGCCCTCCACGCTGCTTGGGCAAGAGCTGGGCAGTAAGCGTGGGGCCGGCTTCTTCACTCCACACGCCGCCTGTGGCTGCGGGTGTCTCCCTGTTCGTCCTTGGTGCTGGGCAGTGTCTGCCTTTCTGTATGAACTGTGCAAAAGCAGAGGTATGAGGCTTTCTGGGAGAGTGAATGCAAAGCGCCATTTATGCCTGTTTCTGGTCCCCTGGGTGGGAAGGACCATCATTCCTGGAGGTGACAGGGTTTTACATCCCCTTAGTGGTGATGTGTGTTTTCACAAAATTTTCAAGGCGCATAAAAATGGGTCCCACTGGCCTTCCTTCAGCATAGCTGAATGACATGGCACATCCAGGCCACTGCAGGAAAGCAAATATTGCAAGAAAGTGACTCACGCAGACTGCCTGGTGTCCCAGGGCACACTGTTCTGTGCTGTGGTGGTTGAGTGTGCAGCAGCGTTATGTCTGTAAATCAGTGGACACCTTCATACAAACTCAGTTCAGTTCAGTCGCTCAGTCATGTCCGACTCTTTGCGACCCCATGGACTGCAGCACGCCAGGCCTCCCTGTCCATCACCAACTCCCGGAGTCCACCCAAACATGTCCATTGAGTCGGTGATGCCATCCAACCATCTCATCCTCCGTCGTCCCCTTCTCCTCCTGCCTTCAATCTTTCCCAGCATCAGGATCTTTTCAAATGAGTCAGCTCTTCATATCAGGTGGCCAAAGTATTGGAGCTTCAGCTTCAGCATCAGTCCTTCCAATGAATATTTAGAACTGATTTCCTTTAGGATGGACTGGATGGATCTCCTTGCAGTCCAAGGGACTCTCAGGAGTCTTCTCCAACACCACAGTTCAAAAGCATCAATTCTTTGGCCCTCACCTTGCCTTATGGTTTAACTCTCACAGTCGTACACGACTACTGGAAAAACCATAGCTTTGACTAGACGGACCTTTATTGGCAAAGTAATGTCTCTGCTTTTTATATGCAGTCTAGGCTGCTCATAACTTCCCTTCCAAGGAGTAAGCGTCATTACAAAATACTTCATTGCAAAAACTGCTGCCTGTCCTGAGGCAACAGCAAGTGGTCATTGTTTTGCAATAGTGACATCAAAGGCCAGAGAGCATGGGTCATCAAACATGCATCCTGGTGATGAATGAATGGTGTGAGGAGAGCAGAGTGGGAGGCAGAAGAGAAGCGCGCACCTGCTGTTGGGAAAATGGCTCCAACAGACTCGGTGCAGGATTGTCGCACAACTCGAGTCTGTGAATATAGTGGCATCTGTGACGTGCCGTCGAGGGGCCCCGCCTGTGCTAGCATCTGGAGCAAAGCCAGTGGTCAGCAGACGCCCGTTGCCACCACGAGCGGGGGCTGCTCAGGCACGAGGACGAGGGCGAGCAGAGGCCCATCCGCAGGTGCCAAGCGTGCTTCTGACCCGAGGCCCTGCAGGCCTGGCATCGCAGCTGTCAGGGCTGCGGCGGACTAACGCCTGTGCCCCCCACAAAGTCACACCTAATGCCTGTCCCCCACAAAGTCACTCCCCCACAAAGTCACACCTAATGCCTGTCCCCCACAAAGTCACTCCCCCACAAAGTCACACCTAATGCCTGTCCCCCACAAAGTCACTCCCCCACAAAGTCACACCTAATGCCTGTCCCCCACAAAGTCACATGCTGAAGCCCTCGCAGGTCGGTCCACAGGGCCCATGCCGTCCTGGGCTGGAGCCCTGCAGAGGGAACCAGGGACCTTGTGAAGGAGCCCCAGAGGCCCCTTCGCCCCTTCCTCCACATGAAGACATGGCGAGCAGAGGCCTGGAAGGGAGTCCTCAGCAGACACTGACAGTCCCTGCACCTCGGGCGTCCAGCCTCTGGACCTGGAACAGAGTGTCCGTCTTGTAGAAGCCACCATGGGGGCCGTCCTGGGGTAGCAGCCTGAGCAGACGCGGCCGACCCCTCGTGGACCTTCGGAGGCAGCATCCTCCCCGTAGGCAGCTGACAGGTAGGTGGTAGGTGCACGCGTGGGCGCACATGGGCGTGCGGAGACGATCTGCACTCTGTCTGAGGGGCTGTCGCCCCGTGCGCGCAGCTTCCCGGCCCTGTGCCCACAGCGTCTCCTATGCTGGGTCAGCCTGCACATCACATGGAGCCCCACCTCGCCGTGGCCTCTGCGTGCTGATGCAGATAAGCAATTCCGCTCTCTCTGCAATTTCCACAGCCCCCAACCCAGCTCTTGACCCCAAGCCAAACAGCCAATCATCCAACAAGCAGAAGCAAACGCCAGAGCCCCTGTGTGAGCACGGAGCACGCGGGGTTGGGGGAGGCAGGACGTGTGCGGCGATGGATCAGGCAGCCGGCAGCCAGCCCCGAGGCCCCTGGGAGTCCCTCGGCCTCTGGCGCGTCCTGAGCCCCACCCCACTCGGCTCTGCACCTTGTCCCTTTCCTCCAGCCCTGGACAGCTGCCCCCGTGTCCCGCCAGCGTCTGCCCTGGGATCACCTTCCTCGAGCTGTGTGTGAAGGTATCTGTCTTCCTAACCATGGCCTTCTCCCCGAGAGGCTTTCTGGTATCAGCTCTCAAATGCCTTTTCTGATTACACAGGGATATATAAAAAATGCCAGAAAACACAGTACAGAGAATTCATCTCTGCACACCTAGCAGATGGAAAGTGCTCACTCGATGGCATCGTTTGCTGGGCACCAAGCACAACTTAGACTTCCCTGGTGGCTCCGGTGGTAAAGCATCCGCCTGCAAAGCAGGAGACCAGGGTTCAACCCCTGGGTCGGGAAGACCCCCCCCCCCGGAGAAGGGGCCACCCACTCCAGGACATCGGAGGACGAGACGGTTGGATGGCATCACCGACTCAATGAACATGAGTTTGAGCAAACTTGGGGGGGGCGGTGGGGAAGGACAGGGAGGGCAGCCGGCGTGCTGTAGTCCATGAGATCACAAAGAGTCGGACATGACCGAGGGGCTGAACCACAGCAACTGGTATTCTTGCCGGGAAATCCCACAGACAGAGGAGCCTGGCAGGCCACAGCCCACGGGATCACAGAGACGGACACGACTGAGCAACTAAACCACTGCCAAGCATAATTTTAGTTTCTGTAAGATTTTACTGGCTTGTGAGAAGAGGAAGGCTAATCCTCACTCTAATGAGCTTAGCGCCCAGCTGGACAGTCAGAGATAAACACAGGAAGCAATCCATCCCAGGCACGGCTCAGGGCTGTCATGCGCCCGGGCCCTCCCAGAGTCGGAGCTCAGAGGGCGGGAGGCGTGGGCCGCCGCCCCCGTGGACACAGCACACCCCGGATGGCAGGGCTGGGGTGCTTCCCAGCTCGGGTCAAAGGGCCCCTGACTCCCACGGGCTCCCGCCGCGCTGGGGGCGGACGTCATTCTAGCCGTGGGAGGAGGGGCTTTGCAGCTCCCCACGTCCTGATCCGGCCCGGGTCTCCGCCAGGGCGTCAGGTCGGCATCCCCTGGCTTTGGACCGACTCCCACTGTGACGGCGAGGTGGCCACAGCCCCTGAGGGGCCTCTTGCACACTCATGTCCAGAAAGAATGTGAGGAGTCTAGAGCCCAAGAAACCCTGAGGGTCAGCTGCAAGGCAGTGAGGGTCCTGTTGGAGGGATGGACAGGCGGCGGTCGCCAGAGCCAGGTGACGTCAGCGCCGAGGGGCCAGGCAGGAGGGGGTCAAGGAAGGGGGCCCGGGGGGCACGCAGGAGCCCGGCAGCCCCCAGGCAGGAGGGGGCGCCCTGGAGTTGGAGCTCATGCTAGCCCAGAGGGACGGGCCCCTGGGCCCTCCTGCAGGCTGGGGCCTTGGCTTGTGGGAGCCCCCACCCACTTCGAAAGTGTGAAGAAAGCAGCTCTGTAGAAGGTACTACTGGGCTCGGGTGCAGAGTGCGGGGCCTGTGCAGGGGAGGGGGGCTGCAGGGGCACCAGGGAGAAAGGGCGCCCCCTTCCCCATCCAGCCCGTCTCTCCCCAGACCCCCTCGGGCCACCTGGATGGACGGGGCTGACCCGGTATTTACACCCCAGGGCAAGGTCCCCATCCCGACCCCAGGGAAGAGCTGGCCTGACTGACGCAGGAACCAACAGGCCAAGGCCCCCTCCTGATGGAAACCAGTCTGAAAACTCGGCTCTGCGGGGGAGTAGCCAGCCCGCTGCCCCATCCACCTGACCTCCAGACGTCCCGTTCCTTCCCAGTATGGGGGACATCGCTGGGTCTATGGCGAGGCGAACAGGAGCTGCACCCACATGACCCATGGGGCCCGAGGTGGGCTCCTGTCTGCCTGGGTCTCCCCCACCCCTGGGCTGGGCTGCCTGGGTGCATCCTGGCAAAGACAGTCCCCTCACAGTGTCACAGCAACCCTGGAGCAGGACACGGGGACGGCGGGGAAGTGAGCTGGGGCTGGGCCTCACGGGGACTTGCTGACTGTTGCTAACAGCTTTCCAGGTGAGCCGTCAACCCTGTGCCTGGCAAACGGGGAAGAGGAAAGCAGAGAAACCAGCCAAGCGGTGGAGAGAGGGCCTGTCAGGCCTGGGCGTCTGTCTCTCGTGTCCCTGAGGAATGATGGAGAGATCCGATTCACAGGCTGCCACCGTGGGCGTGTGCAGACTACCCTGACCCCTCATTAGAAGTTTGCTCTGTTGAATGATATCCCAGGAGTATTCATTCTGGGAGCTTGAAAACCACTTAAGGAGTGTCTTCAGAAAAAATTAAGGGCTTGAACCCGCAGGAAGATTCTGGGCCACACTGACACAAGATTCCACCCTGTCACCAAGGAATATTTGCATTTTCAGAGGTATCTTCCAAGGAGAAATCACATTTTACAGCAAGAGGGAAGAATGGAAGACAGAACCCATGAGACATTTCAGCTTTTCTGTGATTCCCTGTTAACTTTCCTAGAAAAATAAAATCAATACAGGAAGCATATGCCTGAAAGTAGCCCATAGATTAATGCATAAGATGATATCCAAGTTGGCCAGCAAGAAGCTAACTGCCCAGGCAATGCTCCAGAAGTGCGGGGAAGGCATCCCAGTGGATGAACCACAGACTCTGCTTTTAACAAATCACCTCCACTCCAGCCATGGAATGCTTCCAGACTCTACAGACATGCACCTGCAGAGGTGGGGCTGGTGAGGCGAGATCACCTTCACTCCAACCACGGAAGCACTTCTGGTGTCCACGGGAGTGTGGAGGGTGAGGTGAGCGACGCTGAAGGTAGGTGGTCATGAATTCTAGACTTCGCTCATTGTCAGGTGACAGGAGCCCAGCTTAAGAGGTTTAGCATCAGAAGAAATAAACAGCTTGGTTTAAGTGAAGCACAGTGTCATCAACAGCGTCTCCTGAGACGGATTCTCTCATGTCAGTGATGTGAGATGTGGGATGTGATGTGAGATGTGGGATGTGTGTGGCTATGGCTTTGCTTTACTCTCACTATTTATGAATTTTATTTTCACGGGGAGACAGGCAAGGTCAAGCCTGCCACGTCTGTGAAGACGCTTCCTCCTCCTCCTCGGCTCACTGCCTGCGGGAAGGGGCCATCACCCGCCATTTCCTTGTGAAAGGGGGAGAAAGGCCAATTCTCACTAACAGGTCACATTCCTAGTCTGGGCTCAGAGTCAGCAGGTACCATAGGTGTCCTGTGGGTACCAGAGACCAGCGTCAGGAGTGTGGACAAGACCCCCAGGCATGAGCCACACGGGAGGAATGATAACTTCCTTCAAGTATCTTACTTCACCCCAACGCAACTGTGTGATCCAGCTTTGTTAATTTCATCAAGTAAGTCTATTTCATGGTCTTACAGGGATGCTTTAGTTGGTTCAGGACTCGCCTGATCCCAGCTACGTGAGAGGTGGACCCAAGACACCCTGATCTGCTTCTAACCTGTCTCCTCCTTCTCAGCCTTTTGTACCCAGTGCTTGACTGAAGCCCCGAGACCTCAGCCCACAGACCAGAAGGCTCTGAGATTAACCTAATAAAACACCTTTGGCATCATGTACAGGACCGCAGGCAACAAGAAATCTTTCTGTAATTCATCACCGATGGAGTCTCTCTGAATGTCTATGTTTTCCACAAGCGATCAGTCAGCACTGGGCTATTTACACCTAGTGGAACAGCCTGGAATGAAAATTCCCAAATCCCGAGAGGCCAGCAGAGGAGATCCCATGATGCACTGAATTTCTCTCATTTCTCCTTATTCATTGCAAATAGGTGCAACCTTTCCTATTTTGCAAATATGTTAAAAATCACTACTAACTACTATCATCCCCTTTCAAATAAATGTCAAAATACTATTATGCTGTTTGCACAGAGAAAGAAGAGCCCCTAAGACCCAGCAAACACTAGGTTTAAAGCGCTTTTGGCCCCAACAGAAGGCCGGCGCTGGCTCTGTCTGGCTGGGGCCCAGGGGCTCCTAGACCAGTCAGCCCAAAGCGCCGGGACCCAGGTCTTATTTCTTTGCCGACAGCTGTGACTGACGGGCGCTGGGGAGAGGACCGCCCCCTCCCCACAAGCCCCGCCTCCCAGAGGTGGGTGGGAGCTGTGCCCAAGCCCCGCCCCCCGGAGCCTGCAGTGGGCGGAGTCCCGGCGCTCGGCCTCCTGAGAACAAGTGAGGCGGCGCTTGGGTTCCCGTGAGGTCAGAACAAACGTGCACACACAGGCGAGGGGGCCTCACGGCGGCAGGAGCAGAGCAAGGGGGCCACACCCGCGTCCATTCAGCAGGGACCACGCTCCCCCGGGCGTCCCAGCCGGCAGGCGGGCGTCCTGTTCCCCAACACCGCTCCGGTCACAAAGCCATCGAGTTTCTTCCAAAAGTGAAGAGCCTTTACTCACCTCCTCCATTTTCGAGGCAGGAGCCCAGTGTCTGCTGTAGAAAGAGATCTGTTTTGAGGCTGAACTTTAACCGCCAATGGATGGAAGCTGTGCGGATGTATTCTTGTTTAGGAGCCCAAAGTCCGGCACGATCGCGGATCCCCAGGCTATGTCGGGGCCCCGGCCGGGGTGAAGAGAGCCTCAGACAGTCACTGCAGAGACGCTGGGCCGCAAGCTGACAGATCCAGCAGAGAGCCCACCGTCCACGGGGAGGAGCAGACGGGTGAACAAGTGGGCCTTTGCACCAGGGCACCCCTGCGTTAGCCACCGCAACGCCGGGTTACGGTGAGGCACGTCACGTGCACCCCTGCGGGCACCGTTGGCCCATCCTGTGTCACTGGCGTGGGTCTGTCCAGAGCGCACCCTCCCTCTCCGTGGCGGTTTCCTGGTGCAGTTTATCAAGAACAGTCTGTGTTGCCAAGAACACTGTCAGTTAGACAATCTCCACCTGTAGGTGAGACTGTTCAGAAATTGCCCAGAAAGTGATCCAGACCACTCTCTGTTCCCAGGGCCTGAGTGCTTCCTGCGGGACTGGGAACCTTCCTTCCCGACCCCCACCCACAAGGCGGCGGCCCTGAGCGGGGTGCTGAGTGCAGGGCCGGTGGGACGAACACGCTCTGAAGACCACGTGCTTCCTGTCTCCGCGGGACACATTCTTTCTAGAACGAGCAGGCATTTGCTGCTTTGGAAATCATCTTCTGTGAGATAAATCTGTTGGCTAAAACGCCCAAGATTCTCAAGTGCTCAAGTCTTCATTTCTGCTTTAATTAAATGACAGGGAATCAGTGTCTCTGAAAGCCGCTCACATGATCTTAACTCTGGGGGTGGGGGGCGGGGCTGGCATCCTCCTCCCGAGCTCATCTTCCTCACTGGCAGGGAGGAGAGTCTGGGCAATAAGGCAGCAGTCCTTGTCTCTGGCAGGCTGGAGGGTCTGCCGGCAGGGGCCCAGCGTGAGGCAGGGTCACGCTCTCCAAGGCTCTGACCCTACGAGTTCTGACCCTTCCCGCTGGCTTATGAGGACTCCAAAGGCTTTGCTCTCATCGTTGTTATCAAGCATACACTGATTTATTGGATTAGTGCTTCCTTTTGCTCCCATGAAGACTTTGCCCAGAAAGTATCTGCTGTACATGATGCAATGCGATAGTCATTAAACTATGCACAACTAATCAGAAGCAGAAAAGATGACATTTAAAAACATGCACGTGGTGTGTCCATGAATCAGGAGCGACTCAGCGGCACTTTCTGCTCTCTGTCCCTCCAGCTGCTCGTTCTTCATCTGTGCCGTGGTGACTGCTCACCGCTGTGGGCTTTCAGAGCGGTTTGATTTTTAATTTCAATTCTCTTCCTCTTCTGCTTCTTTGAGAAGCTTTTCCAAATTCTCACCAGCTGCTCACAGCAGCCTCAGGGGCATGGGAAGGGGAGGGAAGGGAAGCAGAGAATTGGGGTAGCCCTGAGGAGGGGCAGGGCCTGGGGTCCCTGCAGGCGGGGCTGGTGGAGGAGGCGGCGGCCCCAGGGTGCTCAGCAGGGGGGCTGTGTGCTCCGCATCCGTGTTGCCCTTGACTCGCGTAGACGCGGAGCTGTCATCCACTTGCAGTGTCTTTGTGCTGGAGGAGAAACGTGGCTGGAACAAAGCTGCAGATTCCAGTGTTCGGTGTCAGAGTTGAGGCACAAACCCTGGAGGCCAGTCTGGTCATCACCTTCTCCTAAGATGTGGATGGACATGTGAAATGCTCTTTCTTTTTCCTTGAAACTCAATAGCCTCATCAGAATACGTTTTGACACCAAATTTCATTTTCTGGAACACACTGGTCTTTTCCTCTGTGGCCCCGATTTCTCACTTCAGAAACGTCTGAAATTATACACATTTGTCTCTCTGCCTGCTGCTGTCTTCTCTCAGCTGGAACCTCTGCTGGGTGAGAAGTAGGCAGCACCTGGCAGACACGACCCAGAGGAAAGGCCCCACAGGTGCAGCAGCTCACGGGGCAGCAGACACTCGGCTGATGGATACAGTCGTTCTTACCTGATGGAGAAAGAGTCCTGTTAGGTCAGCATCACCAAATAGTGTTTAAAGGGCAGTATTCTCACTGGGCATCTGGAACAGTACACAGAGGATGATCTTTGCAAAGTTCAGTTGAAAACAAGTACTTGTAGCCAACATTTATGGAGCACCTACTGTGTTATCAAGCATACACCTGGGACTTCCCTGGTGGCTCAGTGGTAAAGAATCCACCTGCCAATGTGGGAGACGTGAGTTCAATCCCTGGATCGAGAAGATCCCCTGGAGGAAAGCATGGCACCCCACTCCAGTATTCTTGCCTGGAGAATCCCACGGACCAAGGAGCCGGTGGGGCTATAGTCCACGAAGTCGCCAAGAGTCGAACAGGACTGAGCGACTAAACAACGACTGAGTCCCTGACGTTGTGTGAATGCCCTGGGGCAAGTGTATCATCGGAACTGCCCAGATCAGCCACTATGCCAGTTTCACAGGCGAATGAGTTGACTCCAGTGCAGGCAGTGAGATGAACTGGTAGAGCCTAGACCTGACCTCGGGAGCCTGACCATGGCGCTGGTGCTCCTGTTGCTACACCAGTTCCAAAGACTGGGGATGTACATCCCTACAGAAGGGAAATACGTGAGCTGTTTTTATCATCCATTGTTCACAAGACCCAAAGTTTGCAGGTGGAAATAAAAAGGACAAGGGCATCGGAGGCTGAAATCTGATGCTTCCTGCTCTGGGCTCCAGAGTGAAGGGGAGCTGAGCCTGCTGGCCCGACTTGGCCACTGACCACTGTGTGGCCTCAGGGAGGGTCCTGATGATGAAGAAACGCATGTGACCGAGGTGCCGGCATCCAGGGGTGTCCTGAGCCGGCAGTGCCTGCACCCTTGTCGAGGCCCAGGGAGGTTGGGTACAGCTCTCTTTTAAACAATATTTGAAAATGTGGGCTCCGTGGGCTGGTCAAGAGGATCACGTGCCATTAACCTCGTCAAGCACTGGCTTAAAGCCAGCCTGAGAGCATCTCACTTCGTTTACTGTCACCCCGACGGTCGGATCTATAGGACTGCAGGGGGCCGCCCATCTTTTAAGGTGTATGAAACTTATGTGCGTCTCATCCCTCCTCTCTCTGTCGATGGTGATGAGGAAACGTCCCGGAGGCACACCTCGGGGTGAAGGGCAGAACCAGAGTGCTGATCCGGAGGCTTTCAGTAGAGGTGCCCTCCGTGGGGACAGCGGCCTGGGGATGGCCAGGGCTGAGGTCCTGCAGGTGACAAGGTGGAGGAGAGGCTGGCCAGGGCCGTGGGGCTGGGGGGACAGCAGGTGGAGGTGGGGCCTCCTAGGGCAGGTTGCAGCTGCTGGGTACACTGTCCATGACACTCCCAGGCCTGGGGACCAGCACAAGAGCCATTTCCACCTCTCACAGCATGAACGACCCTGGAGAAGAAACACAGAAAAAAGGAATATGTGGGTTCTGTACAACTGTCCATGGGAGAGAATGGGATGCAACCACGATCACCCAGAGGCTGGGCTGGTGATGGAGAGAAGCAGGGGCTGTGGGCGCCGGCGGTGGTGGGGTCGGGGCAGCCCACAACACTGCCCTTTTCAAGGAAGGCAAAGGCCATGGTGCTTTGGCCTCAGGAGACTTGGGTTTGGGCTGTATCCCATGTACACGACCCTCAGCTCTGTGATCCCCGTCCTGGAGCCCAGCGTCTGCCTCCCCAGCCTGGGGGAACACCAGGAGCCTCTGAGGTCTGCAGCAACATGCACCCCGGAGCCCACGGCAGCCTGGCCTCGTTCTTCAGGGACAGCAGTAAAACTCTCCCACCCTAAAAACTGCTTGTCAAGGAGGTGTCTAAAAATGATTCAGTAGTTGATCTTAACGGGATGATATTACTTTATTTATCCAAAGGTTGGGGGGGGTGTTAAATACAGTGAAAAGTTCCAGATGAGATTTTAAAAGCAAATAGCGAGATGATGTATTTTTCAGGAGATTATAAAATAATGTGAGCTTTTAAAATATAAAGTTATAGGCATGAGTCTAAAAGTATAATTTGGCCAGACAAAATTGCTGGGGGTTTGCCTATTCTTAACTCATTTTGCAACTTAAAACCGACCTCTTTCCACTTTGGTGCAACTGGGCGGGTGGCAAGGCTGCCACGTCCGCCTCGCCCTGCACTGACTTCAGGATGAGAACTCGCCCTCCATGCCCGCTGGGGCTCGGGGGTGCCGGGAACCCCAGCCGACAGCTCCACACGCTTACGGTCTGGTGTTCGCTCACACAGCCAGTGTCAAGGTCCTCCTTTCACACATTACTCTTGGCAACAAGCGTTCCTAGGGTTCTTTCATCCGTAATCCACACAGAGCAAGCCTTGAAAGGAAATTAGTCCCTCAAACCTCAAGGCGGCCTTGCACTCCCACCCTCTTGACCTGACTCCCAACCCCAGAGGGCAGGTGGTGGCCTGTTCCCACTTCCTACCACCGCCAGCCCCACACCTCTGTGAGGGACCTGCTCTTCCCTGGACACTGATCCTGCAGTCCCATCCCCAAGACCTGGGCCACCTCCCCGGCATCTGGAGACCCTTCAGGAGGATGAACCTCAGCGTGGCCCCGCCCACTGCAGCAGTCCGATTCAGGTCGTTAAGTCTGTATCGCCCAAGGGCACAGTTCCCTCTCAGCCACCTTCTCCAAGCCCCTCTGCCCACGCAGCAAAGATGGTCAGGCACGTTGCGGAGACGGGATGTGGTGCAGGCTAAGGCCTGCGTCCCGGGAGCCAGCTCCGGGGACGTCATGTGAGCACGCCCACTCCTCTCTCGCCTTGTCTTCAGACCACCAAAGACGGGTCACAGCCACGTCCTGGTGGGCTGGCCCCCTGCCAGCAGTGCACAGAACCAGGCTCACGCATCCTTCACGCCCCCTGGGTGTTAGAAACTCTTGGCAGTCTAACCCTGATCATGCGTAAAAAAATTAGCCTTCCCCGTTGCCCTGTTTTCTTTCTCAGACTTTGGGAAATCATTAAAAAACTCCTTTGAATACATGACTTTAAAATGTTCTTTGGATAGCAGAGTCTCCCCCTGCCTGTGTCCCCTGGCATCCCCTCAGCTGCGCCACTGGGCACATGACGATTTCACCTCGGCTCTCTGTCTCGGCATGGGCTGTTCCTTTGGGCTTGCTTTCTGCTCAGACTTTCAAGTTCCTATTTGCCTGTGATGTCGCTATTTACCACTTTATGGTTTCTGGTTTGTTCAGACTTTGCCGAGGTGGCGAGAGTGAGCTAAGGGTAACTTTAGGGGTGTTCGGGGCTCTGTGGGACTGTGGGCGTCTTGTCATCCGCTGCAAGGACCGAGATAAAGCCGTGCAGGAAGCGAGAGCATTTCATCAGCTTTTGAGCCAAAGGAGGAAGGCTCTCGATGTGGCTTGGAAAGCAATGAAAACGAACTTGTATTCCCTACAACTGGAAATACAAAGAAGACAGCTGAAGAGAGCAGCAAAAGCCGTCAGGTTTGCCACAGCCTAAAAATAGAGAAGCGGCTGCGCCCGGGGCCAGCTCCGGGGCTGGAGGCCCTGCCTGGGGCAGGCGCGGCGGCAGCTGGAGCGCGGGGCCGAGATCGGGTTTTATGAGCCCCGAGGAAGCCACTTCAGTGGGAGAGACTGGACCCCGAGCCCCTCGTAAGGAGGGGCACACTGCCGGCCGTCGCAGCCCGAGCCCTTGTCGGCCCCCCGGAGCCCTGGCCCACTCGGGGCTCGAAGGCCAGAGCCCTCTGGGGCTGGGCCCGCTGCCCCTCCTCTCCAGGCCCCCGGCCGTGGCCCTCGTGGACCATCTGTCCTGCTTGCCGAAGCCGAGCCTACTTCACACAGGCCCGAGGCCAGCCGACGCCCCCCGGAGCACATTCTTTCCCGGAACGTGACGAGGGTCTCGTCCTGGTTGAATCTGGGGCCTGGAACCTGCTGCCCCCCTGCACCACCAGGCCCCGGGCCTTCTCTGCTCCCCTCCGAGCCGCCTCCCGCACCTGGCGGCTGCTGTGCCCCACAGCTGCCCTGTGGACTCGGCCCTGACCCGCGCCAACTCCCAGGAGCCAGGGCGCCAAGACGGCGCGTCCTGACCGCGCTGGCACCTCACGGGGCCCCGTCGAGGTGCAGAGATGAAGCTGGGCAGCTCCGCGCTGGCCCCGGGGGAGGCCTCCCCCACGGGGTCATGCTCTGGCCAGCGTGGGGTCTTCAGTAAGCTCCCCACATCCTGAGTTCAGGTCTTCACCGAGGAAGGCGGGGTGCCTGGGGCCTGAGGACACCTGTGTGAAGAGGTTCGCTCGGAGCCCGCACGCGCTGGGCCCGCAGCACACCGCGCTTTACGGCCGCGCTGTCCACACGCCCCTGACCTGCAGGGGGGTGGCGTCACCATCAGCCGTCGTCCCCTCTTCTCATCCCCCAGGACTCCGCCATCATCCCCAGGCTCCTGACCTGTCCAGGGCCAAGCCTGATTCAGCCCTCGCAGCCGCTCATGGCAGACGTTCCTGGCTCTTGTGGAGAGTGTGGGCCAGCTGTAGTGCTGGGGGACCCACGGGAGCCCCACCAGTGGACATGGACTTCAGCTTTGTTTTGTGAACACAACACCGCACGAGTTAACCTTCACACACATCCCTGCAGGCTGGGCTCCTACAGAGACCGCCGATGTCACTCCGGGTGACCTGGAGGGCTTGCAGCCGGGAGCCCCCAGCCAGGCCAGCAGGCGGTGCTTCAGCAGACGGGCTCCTCGGCTGCACAGACGAGGCCACTGGGGGAGATCGGGGGGTGCGGGGGGTTTTGAGGAGCCACAGCCGCTCAGCTTTGCACCGAGGACCCCGTGTGTCCGAAGTGGTGGGTAAGAGCTCTTCTGATGGACGGTGGCCAAGTAAGTGCCAGGCACGGTGCCGACAGGAGCCCCCAGCTAGGGCCTGCGCTCCTCCCCCCTGCTTTACATGCCCCGACCCGAGAGCTGTCCTTTGGGACTGGACAAAGGTAAGATTCAGAAGGGCGGGGACTCACACCGGCTCTGGATGACCCAGGTCATCGGGACCTGCAACTCCGCCTGAGGACATGAAGCCTCCAGGAGGGAAAGGGACTGGGGTCCCCGAAGACCCAGCTCGAGTTTCTCTTGGGTCCTAGGGCTGGGCTCATGCAGGGCTAGTCCCTGGCCCCAGAAGCCCAGCTCTTCCGTGGCTCATTTCAGAGGACAGACCTTCTTTCACGGGGTGGGATCAGACCACAGGGAGGAAGCAGCGCTGTGCTGTGTTTTAACCAGCAGCCTGCAGACGGGCCGGGCCGCCAAGAAGCCAACAGGACGCGCCACCGGGGGTGGGCGAAGCTGCACCAGCCCCGCGCCCTGGGTGGCCTTGCAGGGCCTCCGTGTGCCGGTGCCTCAGGCCTGAGCGGTCCCACCACCTTCCTGACCCTTCCTGACTGTGCTACTTCCTGCCTGAGGCTGCCTCCTAGGCGATCTCCTGAAGTTGCTTTAGATGGATGGTTAGACAGATGATAGATGGATGATAGATGATAGGTAGATAGAGAGCTGACAGATAGATAGATGGTAGATGATAGTCAGATGATAGGTGATGTGTAAATACTTGATACTGGATAGAGGATAGGTGGCTAGACGGTGCATAGATAGATAGATGAAGGATAAACAGATATGATGGCTTGATGGCATCACTGACTCAGTGGACAAGAGTTTGAGCAAACTCCAGGAGACAGTGAAGGACAGGAAGCCTGGCATGCTGCATTCTGTGAAGTCTCAAAGAGCTGGATGGAGCAACTGAACAACAAAGCGGATATAACAGGCAGATGATAGATAGAGGGACAGAAGACAGACAGACAACAGGCAGATGATAGAAAGAAAGTGACTTTCCCTCTGCTCTTCAGCCAGACTGGAATCATAAGGGCAAAAGAACAAGCTTGTTTTCATTTCTGCACATAGTTTCAGTATTTATTTTTCAGGAAATTAGGCTAAGTAGATGCATTTTTATTTTCTTACTGATAATCTCTCTCTCTCTCTTTTTTAAACGAAATGCTTGATTTCAGGAGAGTCGTTGAAGGAGCCAGCTCACAATGTGCCTCCCACAAGCTGGGGCCCAGGAGAGCTGGTGGTGCCATTCAGCCCAAGGCGGAGGCCTGAGGACCAGGAGAGCTGATGGCCGAGGTGGGAGAGGGTGGGTGCCTTGCTCGAGGGGAGGGGGAGTTTGCCCTTCCTTCCCCTTTTTGTCCTCTTGGGCTCTATTCAGGTTTGATGAGGCCCTCTTGCCCCAGGCAGGGCCATCTGCTCACTGAGTTCAAGGATTCAAAGGATCATCTCCTAGACACACCCAGGATCCTGTCTAGCCAACCACTGGGGAGTCCCTGAGACCAGTTAAGCTGACACATAAAACCTCCTCGGCAAGTCCTTTGTAGGGTGCCATCGACTGCCATCCATAGATGCCACCAACACAGGACCCAGGCCACCCTCACACAAGGAGCCCTTACCCTTTAAATGGATTCTAACGTGTGGTGCTGGACCTCCTTCACCATGAAGGAGGGCTCGCTGTGGTCACAGCGAAGAGGAAAGGTTATAATTTTACAGAATTTCCTGCCCCCTCTGCCTCTGTAACTCAGCTTGCCCTATGCAAAGTCTGGATCACGTAGGACACGGCGTCTCAGAAAGTGGGGACTTACAATACTAGGCACTGGAGTTTATCCCACTCGCCCGTGTCCTGCTCTTTGCAATTGCCCAGCCCCTGCAAACCTGCTTAATCATGCCTGTCCATGTAAGGGCCAGGCATCCCCTGCCCATCGTGACTCTGTTCCCACCCGGGCGAAACCCCTTAGTTTCAACATGCCTATTAACAGCTAGTGTTGCCCACTGTAGTCTGCCTATAAAAGCTCTGTGACCGCTTTGTTCAGGGCTCAGAGCTTAGAGTGACTCCTCTGGGCCCGCTGGCGTAATGAACCCGGGCTCTCCAGCTCTCCAAGTGTGGTGGTTGGTTTCTTGATTACTGGTTTCTGCGACAACAGCACACGGGTCAGCGCGACGAGAATGCCGTCCCAACAACCACGTGCTAACAGTTCTCAAGTTTTAAGTTGAGGACAAAGAACTAAAGCACAAAGAATACACAGGGATTTTTGTTTTTTGGGGTTTTTTTTAGGGAAACGGTTCATGTCTGAAGGCACTCGTGAGGTGACCCTGCTCCCTTTAACCACCTAAACTGTAAATAAACAACGGGGACTGGCACTGCCGTAGACAGCTTATTTTCCATGAACTCTGGGTACCAGCACATGATGAAAAGCATTCCAGCGGCTCAATCTGCATCTTTGAAATACTGAGCTCAGAAAGCCAGAGAGCCTGAGAGCCCGGTACAACCAGCCAATGAAGGGGCTTTGGCAGGAAAAAGTGAGCCTGACACGGAGAAATTTGGATGTGACACCCACTCATCCTGGCTGACACTGTGAGCCACAGCCCTGGGTCAGGATGGAAGGACGCTGGCAGCAGGGCACCGGCCTTAACCCAGCCTCCGTGGACATTTCCACCAATAGAAGGGAGTTTAGTCCCTGTTAACTGACAAACTACTCACGAAATAAGCATTTGGTAGGTTATCTCTGGTTTTGTAAGAGAACATGTATTTTTAGAGTCTTCCCATTAACACATTTATATATATAAGGTTATTTTTAAAAACTAATCAAAGCTCTTTGTGTACATATAACATTACAAAGAAAAAAATAATTAATTTCAAATGCCTATTTCTAAAATCTAACCAGGCTCCGTTTTCATTGATAGGTGGTTTCCTAAGCAAGAAATACATTTTTATTTATTTTTAAAGATGAACAAAGGTTGAAGCCGAGAGCCTCTCAGGAGCTACACTGCCTGACAGGAGGTCAAAGGTGGGCCCGGCCCTCTCTTAGACGCCACCTGCCTGTGTGGGCAGCCCAGGCACCAGGCTGCCCACTGCTCCTCGGGAGGGTCTGTCCATCCGTCTGTCCTGACGAAGCTGCAGCCACACCACTTCCTCAGTGACCATTTCATTTTTCCTATTAACATTGATTATCTTACAGGGAGGGGCACACGGTGTGGAGCCGGGCCCAGAATCACTTTTTTTCTACTTATTTTTAAAGATGGACGAGAGAAACAGAGATAAGATTTTAAGCGAGCAAGGCTATGACTTTTTGCAAACAACCTGAACCTTAAGGAAGCCTAAGTTACACATCTCAGGAATTTCTGAGCAGGTGCTCTTTTAAACTCCATTGCTGAGGGTCTCCCCTCTGTGCCCCCCCCCCACCAAGGATGGTAGGGTCACCTTCAGGTCTGGGCGGGGAGGGTGGGGGCGGCGCTACTCAAGGAGCTCAGAGCTGAGGAGAGTGCGGCCTGCTTGTTTGGATTGCTGTAAATGGGGCAGATGACAGCGTGTGCGCCTGCTGACGGGAAAATCTGGAGGAACAGCGACGCCGGGGGAGCCAGCAGAGCTCCGTGGGTTGACAGGGTGGGGGGCCTAGGGCACTGGCGGGGCGTTTGCTCAGGACTGAGACAGGGACAGGTCACAGGGTCACATTTTCCTGCCTCTTGCTGGTTGTGGAAGCAAAGATTTGTCCCTGCAAAAAATCCTTGAGATGGTTGAAGCAGTGGTTGGCAAGAGGTCAGGATGACGTAGCAAAACCTCATAGCCCAGCTCGTTCAGCTTGTGAAACGCTGGCTGTGTGATGTGCAGTCAAGCACTGCCGTGTGGAAGAACCAGCCCTTTCTATTGACCAACACCAGCTGCAGGCGTCGTAGTTTTCGGAGAAGCTCACTGACTTGCTGAGCATGCGTCTCAGATATAATGGTTTCCCTGGGATTCAGAAAACTGGAGTGGATCGGACTGGCAGTAGACCACCAGAGAGTGACCACGATCTTTTCTGGGGGTAAGTTTGACTTTGGAAAGTGCACAGAAGACAGGCCATGTGCGGACCGTGCACAGGTCAGGGAAAGAGTCCTCACCAAAACCCACCTGCTGATGCCTTGATGTTGGATATCCGGCCTCCAGGTGGCCTGCTGTCGAAGCCTTGGGTCTGGGGCCTTTGTTAAGGGGGCCTTCCTGTCACTGCCTTCAGGGCAATGGACTGGATCCCTGTTCAGTTTGGGTGACTGATCGCATTCCTAGCCTGTTGTTCAAACCAGTGTTCATACGGCCTTGGGTTTGGAGAGTGGGACTCTCAGATGTCTGCCCCAGATAAGCACACGCAGCCCTCTGGACCTGACAGTGTGAGGCAGTCCGGACCTCCCCTCTCCAGCCGATGACGCAGGAGGAGCTGCGTCCCCACGGCCACTCGGAGCTGGCACCGGCAGCCCCCCTGCCTGGCTCAGTGTGGACCAGGCCTGGATCTCATCCCATACTCCTGCTCCTTCCTGTGACTCCGGGTAACAGGACCTCTGTCTCTCCATCTTGGGATCCGGGAGATGGAGGTGCCGGCCTCATTACAGGCCTTGGAGGATGCTGTCACACGGGGGCCCCTGTTGGGATAGGGCTCTATCTGGGGTGTCAATGGCACCAAATGCGGACCCCCAGGCATGGCAGATGGCTAGCTCTCTTCTTCCAGGCTCTCTCCCTCCTCAGATGACAGCTGGGTGACAGAGTGGATGGGCGGTTCTGCTTTAGCAGGCCCTCGGGGGACCAGGATCCTCATGGACCGGACGCCCTTTGGCACGTGGACCTCATCAGCATGGGGTTTGAATTACAGCTCCCAGGGGAGGAGACAGGGTGAACTGGAAGCAGAGGGCAAGCACGGGGATATCACACACCCTGCTCAGATCTCTGGAGGAAATCGGTCAGTGGCCCCACGAGGCCTCCCGGGGGGCTGTGACAGGGGTGGGTATGGTCACGCCTCTGCTAAGCCCCTACAGAGGAGCAGAGGCTGAGTCCCTTCCCTATGAGGAGAGGTATCCAGGAGCAAGCTTTACCCAGCATCGCAAACCTGTGGTTCTCACGTCTCTTTAATCAGGTGACTCACTGGGTCGCATCCTGAAACAGATGCGTATTCTTCACTGGGGAGTGACTCAGACAGGCTCTCCCGGGGAGGCAGGGCTCTGGGTGGTGGTCTGTTTCTTCTGTGAGGTTACAAGCATCTACTTGGCACAGCAGGGCTGGCCCACTGCTCACCTGAGATAAGCAGAAGCGGGAAAACTGCTGAAGGGAGGGATGAGACAAAGGAAGGGCCGGGACCTCAATTCCCAGAGACACTGTGGGTTCCGGGAGGCTGGTGAACTTCAGGGAAAACCCATCAGTATTGCTGGAATTTCACAAAAAATAATGTTAATTGCTGAGGAACTTCAAAACTTCTGCATCAAGACTCAACTCTGAATTTCCAGCACCCATGATCGGAATTTGGTGGATTTCTCTCAAAGCTCGAGTGGTCACGTATTCCTCACAGCAGCCAGAAGGGAGGCGAGGCACCCCCCAACACGTTCCTGGGGGGCCTTGAAGGTGTCTTAGTGAACTTGGGGGCATCTAAAATTCACTGTCCCCGGGTACCATCTACAAATTCCTAGGAAGCACAAGGCATGAAGAATCTCCAGCATGGCCCCTGGCTTTTGATCAGTAAAAGTCCCAGAGGAACATTGCTGGGTGTCTGTCTCCTAGGAGGCTGCCCCGAAGATACTTCCAGGCTGCCTTACGAGAGGGTCAGGAGAACTGTCGCGATGGATCATCACTGGGTTTGCAACATTACAAGCCAACTTCATTGCTTAGCTTATGATTTCAACTGTCCACTGTCTGTGTTCGGGTTTATGGAGCTCCGCATGGTTAAGTGATGGCTGCGTTTCTCCCCTTTCCTCTCGGAGGCCCAGAGAGGGTCCAGGGGAACAGGGCTGTCTGAGCCCCGCCCGGTGGGCGCCTGCCCTTGGCTCTCCGTCCCCTGGTCTCTGGCGGCGGCCACGTCGCCGCAGCTCCTGGCAGGAGGAGGCCGAAACCCCCGTCTGCTGGCCCACGTCCCAGGGCGGCAGGAAGTCTCCTAGTGTTCTTTTTTATTTTCTTAACAGACAAAAATTCTTTGATTCCAGAATGATTTCCAGGAATTACAGTATGAGAACTTAGTATGTGAGAAATGCTTTTCTTTTTAAAAATTAAAAATAAAACCAAAGCAGAAGAAACCAGACGGAACACACCATGTGTGGCCAGGGCCACCTCGTAACAAACAGCGATTGTTTCTGATCCTCCCCGAGGGGCCTGCGGGGGAGGCGCCGCTCCTCAGGGGAGACCCGGGGGCAGGCGGTGCCGGGGGACCCGGGGAGGCGGGGGACTGCGGTCTCTCCTGCTGCACCCTTCCCGGAGGTCCAAGCGTCCTCCAGAACTGGAGTCGCTCGCTCTTGTCGCTCGGTAAAGTCAGAGAGTGGCTCAAAAATGCCTCGGGACTCAGTGCGGGCTCCAGCACGGAGGGCTCACGACAGGGCCTCAACGTCTCCACAGGAGGAGGCGGGGCCTCGGCGGCTCCACGGGAGGAGGTGGCTGAGGAGGCGAGATGTGTATAAGAGACAGNTCAGAGAGTGGCTCAAAAATGCCTCGGGACTCAGTGCGGGCTCCAGCACGGAGGGCTCACGACAGGGCCTCAACGTCTCCACAGGAGGAGGCGGGGCCTCGGCGGCTCCACGGGAGGAGGTGGCTGAGGAGGCGGGGCCTCAGGACTCGGGGCGGGGCTCCGGCAGGGCTGCATCAGGAGGAGGTGGGGCCTCAGCATTTCCACAGGAGGTGGCTGAGGAGGAGGCGGGGCCTCAGGACTAGGGGCGGGGCTCCGGCAGGGTGCATCAGGGGGGGCCTCAGCATCTCGACAGGAGGTGGCTGAGGAGGAGGCGGGGCCTCAGCGTCTCCACAGGAAGAGGCGGGGCCTCGGCGGCTCCACACGAGGAGGTGGCTGAGGAGGAGGCGGGGCCTCAGCGGCTCCACAAGATGTGTATAAGAGACAGGAGTGCGGCCTGCTTGTTTGGATTGCTGTAAATGGGGCAGATGACAGCGTGTGCGCCTGCTGACGGGAAAATCTGGAGGAACAGCGACGCCGGGGGAGCCAGCAGAGCTCCGTGGGTTGACAGGGTGGGGGGCCTAGGGCACTGGCGGGGCGTTTGCTCAGGACTGAGACAGGGACAGGTCACAGGGTCACATTTTCCTGCCTCTTGCTGG